>ML978195.1:0-254142 GCA_010015745.1 Setomelanomma holmii
TCAATTGGTAGAGCATCCGTTGTTGTGTCCCGATTTTGAAATCTACCTTGCGGATATCGGATTCGTGCCGTACGGCAAGTCATCGCTGGTGTCCTTTTTGGCCGACTACATTGCGCAACAGTGGGCAATTTGCCAAACTTTGCCTTGTCAGACTCATTCGTACGACCTCGCATTTATAGCATCATGGGGCGCGGATGTCTGACAATCTCACTGTTTCTCGCTGCCGCTTCCGCAGCGGAAGCGGAGCGGCGCGTCGCGGCTTCTAGAAGGCAAGTTGGCCGAGATGGTGTAACAATCGATGTAATGGCGGTGAGACAAAGTGTTGTTATTTAGGCAAACGTGACGCGAAGAGCAGGGAATTATTTCATGTCAGACAAGCCAAATATCATTACTAGATGATAGTACCGAATGTCGTATCGAGGAAGACAAAGACAGCGTGTCGAAGTGATTCGAGCTCCATTAGAAACGTGTACCAATTCTATACCCATGTCCGAATGAACCGATGTAAAATGGGGAATCAGGACCAACTGAAAGGTACAATGAGCAGCGATCAACGCGCGCGGTCGTCAATATACATGCCAATCCATACATCAGAAGAAAAAGACCGGCAACGCAGCGCTTGCTAAATGCGGACACCAAGAATTAAGAACATATTCCCATCTCAATCCAAAAATTTCAAGAAAATACGTCCGGAACCACCCTCTCTCGTACACTCAATCACGACCGCTCGGAGCCATTGGGACTTCGCTGCTCCTGCGGTGTCGATGGGAAACTGAAATCCACGGGCGATGGGGGCGGCGCTGGTGTCTCTTTATCACCCGCGTCTGAGATGCGGCTTGATGAGGCTTTGAATGCGGCGCTGACGTCGTGGCCCAGAGTTGAGTTTGTGAGGATCGACAGGCGTTGGCGGGGGTTGAATGTTGATGAGGGCATTGTGTTAGGTTGTGGGAGGGTGATGTGGATTGGCTGTGGTTGAGAATGAGGAGATTGTATGTCGTAGTAGACGTCAATTTGTGGTTGAATAGATGTGTGCTCGGTTTGGATGCGTCGAGGAATTGTGATGTGGTGTGGATTATATCGAGGGTGCAATCCGGGGTTTATAGTGCGAGTATGGTTCCTGGACGTGGGCTAGAGGTCGGGATGCCGAAAGATCAGACAGCACGCGGGCCGGAGTCGATAAATGCGTGATGAGATGTCAAGCCCAAATTCTAGCAACGAGGCGATGAGCTGTCTTTTCACGTTCCTGGGTGAGTGAGTCAGATAATATCCGAGCATGCATCATGTTGCGACAAGGCTGAGCGTGGGCGTGCGTTGGCATGCATCTACCGGATTCGGCCAGGAATGGCGGAGCCCCGGATTCGCCCCATGAGGAACAAATGTCGTGGCTTGCATGTGAGGCTTACTTACTGGCTGGGGTGGTACTGCCAACGAGGATGCGAAGATGCGAGAAGCTGTTGTGGTTGATAGGCTGGTGGGCGGTTTATCCGGCAGCGAGTGGTGAGATGCAGGTTGCGTCTTACTCCGGTGAATGGTTTTGTGAAGTTGTTGCGATGACTGACGGACGGGCAGGCTTTATGAGCGCGACGATGTGGACAGGGATGAGACAGGGAGAGAATAATCCTTCGTCTCGGTGCTGAGTTGTGCTTTGTGATGTGTGGTTGCAGATGACGATTCCAATCCCAAAGGGGCGTGTCTATGCTCTTTATATTCCGCTGCTATTCACCGCCGAAACCTGAATCGCCTCGTTTGGGCTGTTTGGGCCGGAAGCAAGAGACGCTTTGAGCAAAAAGAAAAGCCGTATCAGCAATTAGATGCGCCGTAGCAGCCACGGGGAAGCGGACGGTTGCGCTCCTTGCTTCCCCCGGTGTTGCACCTAGGCGCAAGTTCCACCCCACGCCCCAAACCAACAAGGTTCTAGAGACGATGGCGTCTGGGGTATTGACTGCCATGATCGGTTTATTCCCTGAGACGGTGATGCATACGAGATGCGAGTCTGCATGCGACAAACATGGTAATACAGGCCTACATGCTGCATGGCCGTCTGCAGCCTCCCACGCATTCCTTTATCAAGACAATGCTGGAAATGGATGCCTATCGCAAACGGAAAGAAGAAGCAAACCAGCACACACTCACGGCCGTCTGCGGGTAACAATCGCGGCTGTAGTCCATCTGACGTGGGTGACACGGTGGCTTTTGGGCTCGCAAGCAAGGCACCGTCCAGTTGTGGTGCGGACAAGTCATTCTCTGACCGCTTCTTGAAATGCGCCATTCATCCCACGCGAGGGGCTTGCAGGCGCATAACAGAATGGGGAAAGTGGAGACCTTTCCCCGGGAACCGGCAGTCCGGGACTCGTCCACTTTCCAGCAGAGGTATGAATCTGGAACTCTGACGACGTCTCAATCCCGTACTGATCCGCATGAGATTTGCGCTGCGTTTTACGATGCACGCTGGCACGAGAGCAGGGAGAATACCTGGAGGCGAGCGTCGCATCGAGGCAAGACTCCCACGTCCAACGGGCATTAAGTTCCTGGATAGGGAGGTAGGCGTTGCGCGGGAGTGCCAGAGCGCGCTCTCATCCGGCCGAGATGATCCAGCATCGAGACTTCGAGAAGGGCATTGGAAGGGCGCTCGAGCCGTTTCTTCCTCCGAGAAAGCGTCCCACGACTCGTAAGAACATTCTTTGGCCTTTTCCTTTCTTGTTAAGGACTTCCTCCCGCCGTTCCGCAGCGACACTTGCCTTCCTTAATGGCGACCGGCAGATGTCCGGCAGAAATGTAACATCTCGTCAGACCCCCGACCGCCCTGCGTTGGCACGTACGCTTGCGTTGTTATGCTCGCCCACAATGAAGCAGCTTCGGCGCCGAAAAGCTTGCACGTAACAGCATCATGCCGGGAACAAATGCTGCGTGTCTGTTCTGGCAGCCTCACATCCTCCACGTCAGCCCAACAGCGTGTCATCCTCAATCCCGGCTGCTGGAAGTCTACGGACCGAAAAAAGTAATCCGCATCTGCACCGACGCCTGCTCGTTGTCGTGCCACGGTGTGAAAAGCCAGGGCCAAAGCCACCTTGTCATCGCGCTATCGTGTCACCGCGTCGAATAGGAAGGCCTGGGAGATTCGCTTGTTACGCATCTCAAATTTCATCATGACTGCGCGAAGCACGACGGCTGGGTTTCGGCGGCTGGCGGCATTGCTTTTGACAAGCCGCTTTCCCCGAAACAAACTTTATAGGCTGATCTGCGGTGGTGTCTCCCCGCAAGTGTAGTGCAACGTCGCGCTTCCGATCGATAAATTAGGGCATGCGAGGCGGTCTGCGTTCCGATGGGAGAAGGAAATTTGGTCGTCTCGTGTGATGGTTGAGGTCAATTTCTTCTTGTCTTTCATCCTGTCTGTATTATTTCCAATGTCTTTCTGTCTTGATCCCAAAGTATGTCTGTTACTCCCCAAATATTCCTCTTTGAGCGTCTCATGTATGCATGGAGAGCAGGAGTGTAAAATGTCTTGATCTCGGGGTAAGGCGGAGTCGTAGTGATGTCGACGCCCACGTGTTATATGCGGATGGAAATAGAATACCTAACCTAAGGGCCTTTTTTCTTTGGCGCTATCACCTTCCTTCAAAATAACTGCGCGATAATCTGGTAAGTGATGTTCTCATCATACCAGGCGCCCATTTTGCGATCGAATTTGTTTTGCTTTCACCTTGCCCGTGGCAATGCCAACATGGACGCGATATTCATTTTGTGGGCGTTCGGCAAAGCCGAGATCCTAACTCACCTTCACCTCGAGTAAGCGAATTAGTGCTTTCGATCTGTGGAATAATCTCGCAGCCGCGCAAATCTCTATAGATCCTCAACTCCATGCTCTGAGGACCAGCCCTGTGGTCACAAGAAGGTATGTTAATGACAATGGTCGCACATATTCGCCAGCTGCTTCAAAAGCGGGTATGACAATCCAGCGAGCTTTGGCGCTCCAGGTGGAATACGACGAGCACATGCATCGCATGTCCCCATCCGAGACCGAGGTCGATCGCGTGATGCAAAAGCAAGCAAGTCAGATCCCAAGCAGCGATCATACACCCATCACCGAATACCGCGAACGCGCAGAGGTCTTTTCGGAGCACATCTTCCAAGATCAACATGGTGTACATGCCACTCTTGTGTACTACGAAGCGCTGATACGCAAGCGTTGGACGAAAATGAGTAAAAAGCTTAAGAAGGGCTTATTACTCTCAGTCTAGCCCGATATCAACCGCCGACATCGACCTGACTTGGAGCGTATGATGAGCGGACGAGACGATACCACGGGCGAGAAGTGCGCCAAGTTCGGACAAGGTGAATATTCCTTGCCATACATAAATCTGGAAGATCTTCTTCAACCGAAAAACTTTCTCATGCTTCTGAATTCTCGTGGACGCCATGATCCCGATGAGTTCGCCTATTCTGACCTCGAGTTGGCGCCACTATTCAAGCTCAGGAAGGAATTCTTAGCCTTGCGCAAAGAGAGTGTCACCATGGCTTTCATCGGCCGCAAGTCTGCCCAGAGCTACGAGCAATTCATCGAATGGAAGGATGACTTCGCCGCCATCGAGAGCATGAAAGCAGGGCGCACTGTGCATGTAGAGCACGGTATGCAGATCCTCATCATCCAAGAGAGCGTGTGGAGGTTCCTCGCCAATTGTCTGCGCATACTGCTGGTAGATGTGTTCAAGGACGGTGTGCCACTCGACCTAGAGCCACAGTTGGAACCACCACCGCTCACCTCTAACAATGACTCTCTTACGTGCCTCGATATCATATCACGCGAAGCTCCATATCAGCTGCCTTCGAAACTAGATATTCCGCGACTGCAAGCCCCTGCAAGTGCCCAGAAGGATCACGCCGTTGATCACGCCATTTCTCTCAGGGAGGATCCTGGCTACTTCGTCGAGATGACGGAGCGATACCGAAGCCACAGACCTCATTTCCTACTAGACCAATATGGCTGCTCACATCCGATGCCAAAGGTTTTGCAAGTTACTGCAAAGCGCAGAGGCAGATGGCAGCCGATGCGCACTGTGCTGTTTTCGTCTGGCATGAACTTCAAGAGCGCGTCACCAAGCTCCAAAATCATTCATCGAAGTATGCACCAGAGATCTCTCCGCACAAAGACCTGCCCTTGGAATATCTAGAAGCGATGGCAGAGACACGATACTTCCTGGAGAAGATCAGCTTGGATCTTATAGATGTGCTTAAGGCAGCATTCCGATCTTCTTCCCCGCTTCGCTCATGTCATTATCGCGAGGATGTAGGAGATGGTACCATGAACATGTGTCGTGTCATGATCTCCAGCAACATTGATACCAAAGACGAAGTTCTAATGCATGTCCTGATGCTCATTCAGATTTTTGGGGATAAAGGCACGAGAGAATTCGTAAGTCTGCATTCCATTCTTGACGAGTTCGAGCATTTGATGCAAGACGAGCCACGAGCAAAGACTTTGATCACGCAACATGTAGCATCGACGCTCTCTCAACTTTCAGTCATGTCCGAATGCCTCCATCATCTGCACCTGTTTCAACCATGGGCGCGAAAGGTTGAGAATATGATCGAAGACAATCGAGCTCGATACTTGGGTGGTTACGAAGTCGTCATCCGCCCTTGGGATGTCATCAACAAGGTCGCCGAGAAGTTCGTTGACCCCAAACTGTTCAAACTTGGTAATCCTAAGGACGGAAAATTCGATTATCCAGCAGAGAAACGCTGCACTCGCGAAACAGTCAAGGCTATGATCGCCGCAGAGGCTGCGTTAGATGCTTTTTGGAGGGCGGCGAATGCTCATTGGGTGCGTTACACTGGAACCACTCCTGTCGCTCTTGTCAAGCACGTCATTGGCGATCGTGTCCTGCATAGAACACCATTTTGGATTGAGCCTGCGACCAGCCCTCCTTCAGAGCAGGAAGACATCAGCACGTACACCAAGTCAGATCCGTTCTTCGGCCATGCCCATGACATGAGCAAGCAGATCACCGGAAACTTCAAGAAGCTCGAGATTTCAGCCAAGGAGAAGCAAAAGACTCGAGGTCTCATCGCCAAGGAGCACAATGTAACTACAGTCCTCAACGACCAGCCAGAAGTCACATCTTCAAAGCCTATCATCGCCGTCGACAAGCGTGCTGCGAAGGTCTTCAATAGCCTCTTTCATTCGCCTGACTCCCCTAATCAGCCTGGCGAGGTGGCATGGCCAGACTTCCTTCACGCTATGGTCAAGGCCGGCTTCGGTGCTGAGAAGCTCCAAGGCTCTGCATGGCACTTTACCCCACACAACCTCCGATGCCGACGGATCGATCCAGTTCCACGAGCCTCATCCGGGCAACAAGTTGCCTTTCACTTGGGCTCGTCGCTACAGCCGTCGGCTAGCTAGATCATTCGGCTGGACTCGAGAAAGCTTTACGCTTGCTTGAGGTGACACGCGCTGCCACCAACCTTCGGGACAATCAAGGCTGCCTGCGTTGAGCTGCATTGGGATAACGACCTATGCAAACTTCTTGTGCAAACTCTTCTTGATTCATGGCTGTTGGTGCTGAATTGGTACGGTCTGTATAACACACCTACCTTGCGTTCACTTCTTGGCTACTCTCGACATCGTTGAGCTTGCTGCCCGCTTGCGCACAGTCACGCTTCACGATCTCGGGACGCCTGAAATGGACTACACGTAGTTGGAGAGGTACCTTACACGGTCAATTCATCTTTCTAAACTTTACCTCGTCCCCTTCATTTTTTCGATTTCCTCATATCACTGTGCTATCTCGTTTCATTCAATTTTCCTGCATGTCGATTCCGTGATTCTCGTCCACATTCACACGATCTCCAGTGCTTGTGACGTTACTGCTTGTCGAACTTGACGTGTCGTGGGCCTAGAGTTTGCCCAAACTATATGCTGGCACGTGAAGTGCTCTTCCGTTGTTCATGCAAGTCAGGTCCTCTGGCTTGACGGGATATACTATGTGCTATGATACCTCAAAAAGCAATTGACCATGGACATCTCCATCACCTCGGGTCGCAGCGAAATGGGCCATCGGTGTCCGTCGTTCTATCGATGCAATACTCCACGCTCAGTCCAACCTTAATGCTCACCAGAAAGGTCTTTCTCGGTGCCAATGCTGTCCTCTCCGCTTCGTTCTTTGATGGACATCGAACTCTCTGGCACGCCCCAATGGTCTCATACAGGATTCACTTGCGAGTGAAAATGACGGACCGTGTCGTTCGGCTTGCGGTCACGCTCTTTCTCGGATTTGTCCAGGCGAATTCCCGCGCGCGTTCTGCATACGTATACTAATAGCCCGTTGGTGAGAATTCTACGTTTGGCCTCCCTTTCTACCCTTCACCCCGCAATCAACGTCCACCATCGAGTCCAGCAGTACTGCCTCCCGCGTGGATCATTGACCGTATGATCGTTCTCGAGAACGCCAAACTGGTCATGGTCATGTTCGGGATTGAGGGCTATCGAGCAAGCCTTGAGCTTCGAAAGTACTTTGTGAGACAGGGACAAGATATCTCGCCTTCCATTCTCAACGACCCAGTTGAGTCTGTTATTTGTGACCTGCTCAAAGCTATTGTCGAGTCGTCAGACAAGGCTTGGATCGAGATCCGCTTCCGCATCGATCTACTTGAGACATTCATGCGAAAGAACGACAAGAACAGGGGTTTGGTGAGCTAGCTGGCCCGTCAAGGTATACCCAAACTCTCCGTGCTGGCAGAATGCTCTCTTGTATTTGAGCTCCAGCCATGGTACCACAAGATCCATTTGCATGCATTCGGTCAGAAGGATGACTACTATGAGGGCTTGTGGGACGCTTTCCATTCTTGGATCAAGGTTTTCGGAAGCCCTTGGAAATCTGACAGCAGCAGATTCGATTGTCCTGAGGACGAAAGCAAAAGCAAGAAGAAAACCATCGACCCGATGTGCCGGGCCGAAGCCAATCTGGACACATTCTGGCGCAGCGCCGACGCTGACCTCACGAATATCGCCAATGTTCATGCACAAAGTGCTATTCGCCAAGTCCTCGACCGCATCGGAGACATGAAGCGGACCAAGTCTTGGAGTGAGAGACATCAGGCCGTCGTGCCAAAAACGCTTGCGGATGAAGACCTGTATAATCCTGAGCCATTATCGCACGCGTTCCATGACGCTTCGAAGGAGATCACTGGAAACTTCGAGAAGACAATGACATCGACCAAGGGCAAGGAGAAAACACCTGGCGACCCTGCTGCAGCAGACGCTCAAGCGGAGCCAGAGCGCGATCCTTCACCAGAACCAGCCCGGACGTACAAGATCAATAAGAAGAGCTATGGCGTCTTTACCCAGCTGTATCATGCTCCCGACGCAAACGAAGTGGCCCAAGGCGAAGTCAAATGGCAGGACCTCGTCAATGCTCTCATAGATTTGGGCTTTTCTGCTGAGTCTACGGGCAACGTGCAGTGGCAATTCGACCCTTCGAAAGAGATGGGCTTGAAGAAAGGCATTAGATGCCACTCACCACATCCTCGTAGTACCTTGACACGTGTGGAAGCGCGACGCTTCGGTGCGCGACTAAAAGGTTTACGGCTGGGATATCAACACCTTCGAGCTGCAGTAGTGGTAGCAGACTTGAACGACTTACATATTAGACAGACTGGGTGTATAAGGAGACAGCCTGGTTACCTGAACAGAAGGATGCAAGAGATGAAGCATGTTGGTAGGCAGTCTAGCAACCCAGACTGCAGAGTGTCTGCGGAAGGCAGCATGGAGGAAGATTGAAAGGCGTGTGAATGCGAAGTATGGTATGAGGTTGGCATTTCGGGCCAGGTGCTGGACACGAATGAGATGCCGCGAGGCATGCAGCATAGAATCCAAAAGCGTTTGTGGTATGTGCCTCTTGACCCTGGACCATGGCTGTTGCAGGAGGGCATCGCTGTTGCAAACAGCTGAATTCGCCAGTCTTTGCGTAGAGGCGACGCCTACATGTGAGCAGATCCTGATGACTTCAAGGCGAAGAACGTACGAAGAAGTTACAGCCGCATATATCTGCTGTCCAAAACAAGGCGTTGAGGAGTCCCCGCAAACTGCGGTGCGTGTAGCTTGTTACTGACCCCTGGCATAATAGCCACCACATAGAAACGACCTTCAAGACTACAACTAGCTCAGAGAGGACGTAGTAGACAAGACGGCATAGACGTGTTGATGCAGACGGGACGGGTAGACTGACTAGATGTGCTTAATGACGTCTCGTTGGTCCAAGCGCCCGCCCTAACTAGAACGTGTCTTGAAGCTCATGTGTAACTGCGTGAGCAGTGTCGGGTGGAGGCTGTGATCAACGATTGTATTGCTATCTGTTGTCGTGTTGTGATGTTCGTGTTACAAGAGCTTTCAGCTCAGAGGTAAGTGCACTTGCCCACAGGGCAGTGCCTACTACAATAGGATATCATGTGACTTTAGCCACGTGGTTACATCATGTCTTGTTGCACTAAGCGACTCACTCATTTTAAAGCTCTGCTGCATATGCTACAAACAACGCGCTGATATGGACACGTTTCACTTCTTTCCTCGACTCCCGGCAGAGCTTCGCGCACAGATATGGGAAATGACAGTCGAGCCTCGCACTGTCGACTTCTACATTGCCGATAAAGATGGGGCTCCAAAAGCTCCCAACGCGTGTCTCGAATCATATTACGCCAACCCGACGTTGTCCTCTACGCCTGTACCAGCAATGCTACACACGTGTCTGGAAGCTAGGAAGTTTTGCTCATACGAAAAGGTCTTCCTTTGTGAACATCAGAACCGATACGTCTGGTTAAATTTCAACATCGACGTGTTGTCTGTCCCGGATACAATCTTGTATCGACTACTTCCTTTCGCCTCGAAGATCAGACGTCTTCAGATGCGCTGCGAGCTGAAGGAACACAGTTGGATGCGCTGGTCCACAGGTGTGATCACGCCTGAGCATTTCGAGAACTTGCTTAAAGCCACCATCGTCTGCACGAAAGAAGATTTGATAGGGTTATTATGGGATGCGAAGGAATATACCTGGCCTTGCGGTGCTGAAAATGTTGTCGTGATAGATTCAGGCGACGGCCAGAAAGTTACGCTCAAGGACTATCAAGTTGAAGGAGTGTGGGACGATTGAGAACAATGAGGTTCCACTAATCAGCCAGCCTGCCGCTTGATGACTGAACCCACTGGATGCAAAATGGCAGTGCTGAAGACTGGACGATCTTTCACCATGGTGTGCTTCTTCGGTCGCCATGTTTCCAACGATGCCATGAACTAGCCCCAGAAAGACAAGGCCTGCTTGCCCAGCGACTGCTGACCGGCAGTGTTCACATGACAGCCATCCTGTACCTCTTCCTTCTTCAGCAAGAACGACCCAGGATAAATCACACTTAACAACTTATCATCCTCAGCCCTCTTCGCCCAAGCATCCGTACTTTCCGGCCCTTTCGGTCCCGCCAACTGACACGTCTGCCCAGCCTCATACAACGGCCGACCCGTTATGTAAATTGTCGCATTCCCCGCTGCATGCTGCCGCGCATTCGCAACCAGCTGCTTGACCTCATCGTACGTCGCATCCTGGGTGGAGATGCAGATCTGAACCCAGATTACAGAAGGCTTGCCATACTTGGTTACTTGTTGGTCGAAAACCTTCCAAGAGGCAGAGTTGGTGTTTGTCTAGCTCTGCACGACCATGCCATTGGTTCCATATGGGCCCCACATGCGTGAGCCGCCGACGGCGACGTAGCCTTGGGCGAAGTTCTCGGCCGTGGAACAGCCGATAAAACCCATGGATGGAGCGGCAGAGGATGTGGTGATGGCGCTTGTGGCCAGGAAGGCTAAGGGTGTTGTGAGATGCATGTTGATGGCTTGAAGATAGGACAGTAAAGATATTGTCGAATGCTAGCTTCTTTTGGTTGATGATTATTCGTGCGTACATCCCTTGCTTTCATGTTCGTAGAAGAGGTCGATGGTAACGTGACGAGGATCTCTGATGTTGTAGTCCCACATCCGATCAATTTGACTAGGCGAACGCGAATCCGAGAATAAATTGAACCGCGCTCGGACCATATCTCATCGACGTGGGGAAGTACTTGCGGGAGCTCAGCCTAACTGATGTGTTGGCTCTCGGGATTGGCTAGAAGCACAACGCACCAATTGTGTCGTTACCTAATTCTTTACCGCAATCTGGCTGATGATGAAGGATTGTCGTGTCGATGCAGCGGCAACATAAAACGGGAAGTAAACACAAGACGTGTTGGCAGTCGCATCTACACTGTGGGATCCCGGAACTTTCTTCCAGAGGTCGGCTCTCAGGAACGGCTTCAAGGATTTCTGTGAATGTGGAGCCGCACAACGGTCTACTGTTCTCCAATCGTGCAGTAGCAAGGACTTCAGGGTCAGATGAGTGGCGAATGCTGACATGACGTCCAGATTTACTTGAAGTTGGAATAGGATATCATCTTCGCTGTGTTGGTTCCTGGAGACTATCTGGGTTTAGGGCGATCAATGAAGGATACATTGTCTCATCAAAATAGTCGTGATACTAGAAAAGACGGTACGTAGCCCTTTCAGCGCACCAGCATGCCTATCTCCGACGGATGCTGTCTAGCACCACACTTTTGATCACTGTCTGATGGAAACCCGATTCCGACGACCCGATACTCGAAACGCAACAAGAACATCGTCCCAACCTCTTCTCTCAACACTCCCGTTCATTGTCCTGACTTGGAGAATAATTCGAGAATGACACAGCCTTTTTCTGGTATGCAGATGGTCTCGAGAGTGAGATGATGCTGCAGTAATCGCCATTGTATGCGCATGTTGTAATAGCAATAGAGGCCTAGAGGTTGGCTACGTACAAGAGTTACCCCGCAAAATGTGGTTGCTAGTCACCAAAGAATCTCCCAGTCGCTTCGATAATCATGGGAAGAGTCGTTTTGCATGTAAGTGAATAGGAACAGAGTTTGAATACGTCATTGCTCACCTTCATCTCGGATTTTGTTTTGTGTGGACCGCACAAACAAGCAGCAGCGGGTCCGATACCTGAAACCTTCCAACCCCGAAACACTTAAGCACAGAATCTCAACCACCGAGTGCGCGACTACGCATCATGGCAGATCCCGACACCTACGGAACAGCAGCGAACACGGTGGTAAACAGATTCTACGTTTCAGATGCCGAACTCGCTGCGCTCATTGACCGCCTCGGTACGGGCGACGACGATGAACTAACGTTGCTTGACAAGGTACTAGACGTCATTGAGACGGTCAAAGAAAATGTCCTTGCTGATTGGGCTCGCCTAAGCGCGATTGTTCGACGACACGAAGCGACACTGTGGAAGAGATGGATGAAGAAGTCCCAGGCAAAGAGACAGGAAGTCTTGCTCAATGTGTGGCCTCATATGCCGAGAATGCATAGGCCGGATATCCAGAATTGGGCTCCTGAGCATGAGAGAGGTGCAGCAAACGATGCCTGGGTATCAATGGGCGGGTTGTGGCAGTACATCAATGTTGAGGACCTTACAGAAGGAAAAATCGCTCCTCATCTTCAATAGTTGGGACCGATATCATCCTTCAGCGTTTCCGAGCTCACTCACTGTGCCTGTACGAAGATTGTACTTCCAGTCGGAGATCTCTTTCCCAATTACAGAGTTCTGCTTGTCGAAGAACTTAACGACACATCGGATTCAAATGCATATGGACGCGTCCTCGAGATGACTTCAAGAGACCTCGCGTATCGATGGGACTTGCAAGGGCACGGAAACGGGCTTACCGAAGGTCTCCAGACACTTCAGGCTCAACAAGGGATTTACCAATTCCTGGTGAAATGTTGCGAATGGATTCTGCACGACATTCGTCCGGACGATCTCGTCAGCGACAGCTATACGATGCTGCCGAAGCCTCCAAGTCTTCTCGAGCATAAATACGCTTGCAGCACATTCACTGATGCGGCTAAACGAGCCCCTTATGTTTCCGCCGGCGGACCGACTCTGGAGAGAATTCAGTATTTGATATCCGCAGCACTCGACGATGTCAAGGATCACCTATGGGCACTCCGCGAAGACCCAGCATATTTCGCCCACGAAGTGAACTCTTCCCGAGCCCACGACGTTTCCAATTTACTGTCTATAGATGGAGATAGGAAGGACTATAGCAACATATCGCTGCGTCATGGCTTGGGCCGGGCAATGCGCACATCGTGTCTACTTGCCATAGAATGAGACATTATCCACGAGCAGTGGGACAAGGGAAAAACATTGTGAGATGTCCGCAAGCCAGGTACCAGAGCGGAACGCTCGGCAGCATATCTGACTGCCTATCAGATCTTGCAATCCGTGGCAAGATCCTGCAGGAGGGTGCTAAAACAATACTTTCCTGCGCAACCCGCATATCTACCCTATATTCGAAGACGCACCGTGCAAACCGATAGTGTAGAGACTTTCTTATTGGAGCCAGCAGCAGACGTGACATTGTCTCCGATCGGACAAAAGGTCTTCTCGGCGCTGTTGGCAATCAGTGACATTTAGATCAGTGAAGAGCCCGTGCATGCCCTGCTCGATGAGCTCGAGACCTACTGTTCAAAACAACCTTTGGCGAGACAGTAGATCTCGCCTTTGGTAGAACGCATCTTGACTCATCTATTGATCGCGATAGAGTGTATGTTCCAACCCAGGATTCAGCTACCAGGGACCCAGTGGCAATATAGCATGGTCCGGCTCAAGCCTGCGTTGGAGAAACCTCTCGAGGATCGCCGTGCAGCTCTCGAGATTCTTCAGAATGGCTTCTTCTACAAAGTCGCTGCTTTCAAGCTCGGTAATCTTTCGGACGGCAAATTCGAGTATCCTGATGAGGATCAGCGACGAAAGCCACTGTCGAGGCGAGAATCAAGGCAGAGCGAAGTCTGGATAACTACTGGAAACATGTCGATAAGAGTGTTCGAAGATGTACGGGGCAATCGCAGCAGGTAAACATCCGGCGCATCCTGAACCAGTGCGGAAATCTACGAAGGACGTCACCGTGGGTGAATACTCCTAGGGGCGATGAATCTGGGCCCGCTTATGACCACGACTACATCCCATTATCAGAGACATTCCATGACTCCGCGAAGGATATAACTGGCAATGTCTTCCGACTCTCTGTAACTCTCAAGGCCAAGACCAAGACTCGTGGAAGCGACCTCGCGCCACCAAACCTGCGGTTGAATGCTCAAGACGAGCCGAACAAGATTCCCCAACGATCTATCTACCTTGTTGACAAAGACTCGCATCGTGTCTTCAAGACCCTCTTCTATGCGATCAATGATGGCGGGCTCCCACGAAATATTCGCTGGGCTGAACTGGTGAGGACTTTCACCAAGCTCGGTTTCTCAGCCGAGAAGTTGCACGGGTCGGCCTGGCAATTCACCCCTAGGAAGCTCGACCTGAATCGTGGCATACAGTTCCACGAGCCTCATTCCGATGGAGAAGTATCTCTGCCGCGTGCACGGCGGATCGGGCGTCGACTGAGCCGGGCGTATGGGTGGGACGGGACGATGTTCAAGCGGAAGTGAAGAACTTCGCGGTACTGCGAGCAGATTCGGTATGCGCCATTGTGCACGGAGCATATCTAGCCCACAAGGGCGCAGCGAGCTCGCTTGACGTTATGACCTAAGTGCGGATTCACATCGGATATGTTCGAGTGAGAGAGTACTGGAGCAACGACGGAATGGTGGTTGCGAGCGATGAACCACGGTGACTTCTCCTGAGCGCACGGATGCAACGCTAGCCAGTCAACCTTTCAATGTCTTCGAGGTTCTTCTCCTCCACCATTGTCCAACTTCCTATCTTCCACAATTGTCCACTTTTCTGTCTTTCCATAACTTCGCCCAGGAGAAAAATGCTGTTCTCTCCGTCTCGCCGACCTGGACATTAACGTCATGCGATCATCTTCGTCTCTTTCAACAGTGGCCGCGTATATATTTGCGCATACATGTTCTCAAAGGATGAAAGGAAAGGTACACTCTTATGTGGTCATAACAACAGCTAGGAGCCAACACTACGTACTGTGAGGATCTTGCGCGTGAGCACTTCTCACCGTGTGGCTCCATCGGGGGAAGAAAGATGTCGGAGGCCCTCCGCGGTCCCTGCATGAAATCGACCTGTGGTACGGCGGACTGTTACGGTACCGTAGAGAGGTCGAAAACCAAAAAGAGATTTTTGAAACCAAAGAACACCAAAACCTGGTTTTTAACCCCACATATCTCCACCACCACTGGCTCGAATTCAACGATAGATAGCTTAACGTGTTCCACCAGTCATCCGCCAGACCCACCAAAATCAGTACAGGTTAAGATAGAATAGCTCAACAACCACCAATTTAATTTGTCTAAAACTTTGACAAACAATAGACTAGATCTGTCTACATTGAGTCCTGTTATGACCTTGTACATGACATTTACTGCACGTTGGTGGTGCTCTTGTTCGTGCCTGTGGGGTCACTGCTTGGTCACTCGGCTGGACACCCATTTGAGCCTCTGTGACCAGCGCACGACCTTCCTGAGCCTGTAACGCTCCTCCACGGGCTATATACTGTGTCTGCTGTTGAAGTTTACGTCGCTGGCGGTGGTTAGCTGCTCTTAGCCTTGAATTCTCCTCAGCTAAGATTGTCGCTGAGTTCATGGCAAGCTGACGAAGCGTGACACCCAGTTCTTGCCTACAGGTTGTGGTGGTGGATTTTGGGCACGATTTGTGAGCAGAACATCTGCCATTCGTCGTACATCAATGATCTGGGGGGGAACGCCTCGTCGATCAAGGTCTAATATCCACTGAACCAGACACTGCTCTTCAATAGGAGAGAGCTTTTGTTTCCATGCGTTGACTGTAGCTTGTGGTAGGGCACCTGCAAGGCATCCGCATAAGGTGGATCGAGGGGTATCATACAAGACTGAGATGCGATGGACGCGTAATTTTTTGTTCCTCTGAAGCGCAAGGGAAGCAAGAGCTAGCCTGCCCTCCTTTTGGGTAGGCAGAGGCTGTAAGGTTGGGAGTTGAGCCATCTGAACGTGTTCAGGCGCGTTGATTTTGGTGGGGCTGGCGGATGACTGGTGGAACACGTTATTTAAATGCGCTTAATCAGATCTATTGACTGCTAGTATGTTTTTAAAATATTATAGGCTTGTGATAGTGTTGCAGGTGGGTATAGTGGGTTGCTAAGACTGTCGGCGTTCTTATTTTGAATTCTCCGATGGTCTTAGCAAACCTCTGAGGATCGTAGCTACCTACAAACGTCGCAAGGCCTGCCTGCAGCACTATCACAAGCCTAAAATTTATTAAAAACATACTAGCACTCAATAGATCTGATTAAGCGCATTTAAATAAGCTATCTATCGTTGAATTCGAGCAAGTGGTGGTGGAGATATGTGGGGTCAAAGCCTTGGTCTTCAGATTCTGATTTTCTGATTTTGGTTTTCGACCTTCATAGTGTAACAGTCCGCCGTACTGTGACGCAGTGTATCGACACCAACACGTCGGAACGCGAACATTCGCGACGTCAATCGGGTGCGGGGTCTGCGTGTACCAAGATTCATATAGCCGACATAAATACAATGCTGAATCACAATATCAGATGCCATCTCGCCCAAAGGATTGGCCTGCAAACAGATCTGGAATGAGCATATCGAAGATCAACAATTAACATGTCCGAAATCAAACCATTCGACCCAACAATCCCAAAGGAAGAAGTCGACCGTCTCCTCCGCAAACTCGCAGATACGAGACTTCCTCAGATACCCGTCGTACCAGACGCTGGCGACGACTATGGTAAACTTCCTTCTACTCAGGACACTCTGACATATTAAACACTCAACTAACATCTCTCTAGGCCCCTCCCTAGAATGGATAAATACCCTCTACAACCACTGGCTCAAATCCTTCTCCTGGCCACGCGCCCAGTCCCAAATCTCCGAATGGCACCACTACACCACGACCATCGAGTCGCTAACCGTACACTTCATCCACGAAAAAGCACGCGTGCGCCAAAAAGACGCCATCCCACTTCTCCTCGTGCACGGCTGGCCGGGTACATTTTTCGAATTCCAAAACGTCATGCACGGCTTGCTCGAACCCAAAGACTCTTCACAGCCCGTGTTTGATTTAGTTGTACCGAGTTTGCCGGGATTCTGCTGGTCCCAGGGCCCGCCACGTGGGTGGACGTTACAGGACACTGCAAGAATGTATGATGTGTTGATGAAGCGTCTCGGGTACACGTCGTATGCAGCGCAAGCCGGGGATTGGGGACACTGGGTTATTCGCGAACTCGGGTCTGGACGGTATCCTGCGTGCAAAGCGGTACATACGAACATGTGTCCTGGTGCGCCGCCAAAGGGGTACAAGATGAACGAGAAGGAGCAGCGAGCGATGGATCGGGCGCAGTGGTGGATGGGGGATAAGGAGATGTTGTACGAGGGACATATGGGGTATGCGATTGAGATGAGGACGAGACCGCAGACGATTGGCGTTGCGTTCAATGGTAACTCGACGATTGGCTCTTATCAAGTCAGACGGCTGGACAAGCATGCTGACGAGCACCAGATAACCCAGTAGGAATAATGATGTTCATCGGCGAAAAATATCACGAACTCGCAGACCCGAACATCGGCACCGCAACGCTACAGAACGAGCAGTTCAACCACGACATTTGCACCACGCTGTCACTGTACTTCTTCACACCGCCGAGTATCATGACAAGCATGTTATGTTACTACAACAACGTACGCCACGAAGTCTACACCGAATTCAACGCCAAACCCGAAAACCTGATCCGCGTGCCGCTCGGCGTGTCTACGTTCCCGTACGATGCGTTTCCGGTGCCGAAAGCTGGGGCGGAAACGACGTGTACGGATCTGAAGTTCTTCCGGGGTGAGTTTGCTTTCCTACGTTTTCTTCACTTTTGTTGGATTGAAGTGTCCTTCATGAGGTCTTGAGGCGGCCGACATTGGGATGGGAAAGGAAGCTGACGACAATGCTGACAATATGATAGAACGAGATCTCGGCGGCCACTTTGCGTGTATGGAGTGTCCGACTGAGATGCTCGGCGATATGCGTGAGTTCTTTGGCGAGTTCTACAAAGCGTAAGAGGATGTATCCTTGTAAAGAATGCTCATGTGCGTTTCCCAAGTTTACAGATGGGCGGTGCCAATGGAGCAATTTATGAATCGACAAACACTGTTGCTCTTGTGCGCAAGTCTTCCCTAGCATGAGATCGATAATTGAAAGGTTGCATTGGTCGCAAGTAGATTGTGCAGGCTCGTACAAGTGGTCAGATGTGAGAATCGTAGGGATATCTGAGGTTTGAGTCTTGATAGATAGAGAGATCTCCCCAAATGCTATGTCGCGGAGTGCATATCGTTCGCCTAGTATATCATATTAACGTTGCTGCATTCTATGTTATCTAACCGCGCGCGATTTGAAAGAAGAGAAGTCTGGAACGAATAAGTTGAATTGATGCTCCACCACTACCAACCCTCCTAGCTCAGATTTTGACGTTGGGGTCGTCCGTGTGATCGTCAAGGCTAGAACCCGGATCTTGTCTCTGAAGACGGAGCCGTCGCTTCTCTTCCTAGCCTTCCGCAAGCATCCTCCTTAACTCCACTTGCTTGACAGGATCCTCAAAGCATTTGTCGGGGTTTTGCCGCTCCCAGAGCCATAGGTACTCTTTGATACTTGATTCTCCCGGCAAGGCAATCAGCCATGTGTCTAACAAACATGATATGTGCGTGCGCAGGGTTGACGAGGGAAAGCTCGGGAGTAGGGTATAGGAAGGGAGCTTAGCAGCCGCCACGAAGGGCAAGTACCAAATGTAGTGTGGCACCGCCTTCTAGAGCGTAGTCAGCTGCAGTTTTCTCGTCCGCCCTGTAAAGAGAGTTAGTACTTTGTCCCGAGGTCCTGTGGAAGCTTTGAAATGCTCGTTGGGAAGACATACATCTGCTTGCCACCATAGATCAAACGCTGCTGTGCCGGAGGAATGCCCTCCTTCTCTTCGACGCGCTCCTTTATCCTCGAGACCTATCTCTCGTCAGCGTGCGCTCCTGACGCCATGACTTGCGCTTCTATGTTTGAGAGGGTTTCCGTACCTTGTAGTCCGCCTCGATATCAAGCTCAATCTCCTTGCCGGTCAGGGTTCGGACTCTATCACACGCGTCAGCATCTCTTCCTCTATCAACGCCTCCACAACATGGAGCTCCATAAGTATTCCAACATACTTGATCTGCATCTTGACTGAATCAAGTTATGCCTCAGCGATCGTGTCGTGGCAGTAGCGAGACCTCTCGAGGACTTTGGCGTCGACTTCAGTTTTGACGTGAGATATTATGAATGCGTTGAGTTCGTGAGCGAGTGTTGAGTGTGTACCAAGGGTCGCAGTAATTGCAGTTGTGATGTGCTTAGGCAGACAGCGAGGCGGTCGCGGTTGTTTGCTAGAGCGGGCTGTCAGGCTGCAAGCTGCACTTACCAATCGATAAGCCAATGGTGAGGCAAGGGGACTGCGCCACGGGGCGGGGCAGGTGTGGCGCATGTGGCACCTATCACCACGACATGGAGCGTGAAGACATTATCATCTCACTTGGGGATTTACGTCTGCAGTACTGTAGGAGTGTGAGTAAGATGAAAATGCGAGATTTTCGTCGCTCGTTAGACAGTCAGAGACGTTAGCGAGCAGTGGCACACCATTCCAAGTGATCAAAGGATCAGATACAAGTTTCAACATCACCAAGAGGCCCAAAGAGGATTCTGACACTTTTTCCACCGGCTCGTACCGCGGCTCCATCCGTCGAGCTCTAGGCTCCAACTCACCTGCCCACCGACCAGATCCTCGGAACCGTCACGCCGCTTACCACCTCCATCCGCGCCACGTCTCAGCCCCATCCCAATGCTTCGGCGACCCATCAATCCAAGCTCAGTCCCAACCGGCACTTTCCAGCATTAGCTCAATTCTATCCTTAGATCTGTCGTCGTCTCCTTTCGTCAGACCTGTCACATTTACATCTCATGATGTCGCATAAAGAAAAGCCAGACAGCCACATCCGTATCTAACACCCAATCAGCATCACCCTCGAAGCGACAGAGTCAGAGAATTTGCTGTAGCACCGATGAGCTGAGACTGGGCGTAATGTGGGCTTCGGATCTGATCCGAAGGGAGATCGGCTTAACAGATGCACAGTGGAAGAAGCCTGCAATGCTAGTTGCAAGTTTGTTGTTTGTTGGAAATTAGGTGGAGTCAGGATGTGCTGGGAAGTCAAGACGCATCTCGACTCCCCAGCAGCCTGTTCGCCTCCTGAATTGTTGACAGTACCGAATCGATCAGATCTGGCACATCTAGATACCTATACACAAAACCCTGCTGGGCGCACCCCATGCGTGCCCATCGCCCTCGCGCTCGGCACCTCAACCCGGGTGCTCGATGCTTATGCCAGAGTCCCCAAAAAATCTACAAGCCGCCGAGACTATTTACAATGTTAAAACAAAAAGAAGGGTAAGGTAACGCGAGATGCCAGCAAGACAAAGCTCGCTGTGAGATAGAAAGTGAACATTCGTCCGCCCAGTGCGGGGAGACGGGGTATATGCGAACAGTTTGTAGCCAACAGGAAGCCCAGGGTATTTCTGATAGAGGAACAACAAAGGAGACGATATGGTGGTCGTGAGATGTCCAGCACGCGAGAAGTCGTGGTGCCTGACGCGTGATGCAGTAGATGAAGGTGCGGTATACCAGATGCCGCAGAAATGAGTTCCAGACCCTGGTCACAGACCCGTGAGTATGCGCCGATATGCTGCTTATCCTTGAAGAATGGTACTGGGAGGTATCGGGCCCGTCTCGAGTGTCCGTCTAAACCGATTAAGAATTTGCCATCGGTCTGTTCATCTTGGAAAGGAAGTCCTAGCCGAAGCCAACAAAGAAGGTGTGCCCAGTTCGCCAAAGTGGCTTGTGTCCAGGTCCGAAGAAAGTGGTATTGAGAGAAGTAGTCTGCGCCTGCGCAACGACCGCTCGTCAAGGTGCCGCTAGCTGATGACAGGATTATTCGCCAGTCGCAGTCAGTCAGAGCTGTGCAGTCGAGAAAAAATAGCAGTGTGGTGCAGCATATGTCATGCGCCTTGCGACAGCGAATGATTACGTATGCCCCGCTACGATTAGAAAATCCCGTCTCAAATGCATCAAGAGGGAACACATGCAGCTTTAGCGGCAGTCGCTGACGAGAGCACTTCGTCGACATGCATGTTCGAATCAACCAGCCGGAATGAGGTGGGGACGCGAAAAGCGGCGAGTACGCTCCTGGAGGAACAGCATCCAATCGAGCTATCAAGATGCTGTGATAGTGAAATCAAGCGCCTGTATCCAGGAACAGCGCAACCATGGATTCCAGTCGCCATGCGTCGTTCGGGCATAATGGATTCCAAGATTGAAGAGATTCAGCCGTCGACCCGGAACCGTTGTAGAAAAGGTCCATCTTCCGGAATTAATCTCGGATAGCCGATCAAGATATCGCTAGATAGCTTGCCTCTGATTGGCTGCATAACCTGCATTGTAAACGACATTGCGACGCAATCTCCAAGAGATGAAAAACTGGTTCCTTGATTGTCGAAAGCGGCTGCGACTCGTGCGCTTGATTTCAAGATGAGGGGATTTTGATGTTGTGGAGCTCATTTCGCTTGTAACGGCTGCA
Organism: Setomelanomma holmii; assembly: GCA_010015745.1. Classification (NCBI taxonomy): domain Eukaryota; kingdom Fungi; phylum Ascomycota; class Dothideomycetes; order Pleosporales; family Phaeosphaeriaceae; genus Setomelanomma; species Setomelanomma holmii. The sequence continues at coordinate 21,701 of ML978195.1, forward strand.
GACTCCAGACTGCAAGAAGGAAATTGGCGTGTGGCGTACGTTGAAATGACGTGCGATCGATGTCGGTAGCTTTCGTGTTCGTGTTTCTAGTTTGCTTATCGTTTTGTCCAGACCCGGATACGGCACACAATGCTGAAACCCGACCGAATTTTAGTGATCGCCAACTTCCCGTTTAGGCGATGACATGTATCCACGATCCCAATGCTGATGTGATCCATATCTGGGAGTTTCAGGTTTAGTCGCGGGCGCGTATGTTTGTCGACTTTGCCCTCGGTTGTCGCTCAGATGCGTTGAACTTGCATACGCATGATCGTGGTGCTCTCTTTGCCTTGCTTCAGCCTGGCGAACGTCCTCCGGTATGTCGCTTTGCCGCATCATGGTCTCCTGCGCCAGCCCCGACACGGTTCCCCGACGGCTCATAGGTGCGCTGGAGGCTTCAGGTCCTCGTGTAGATGCATCAGAACGGTCTCGGGCGTGCCCTCGTCGTCCCGGTGTTGATGTCGATGATGACGATACATGCGAGAAAGAGGGCGACGTGTGAGACTGCGGCGCCGATGTTGGGGGCGGTGGCGGCTGGTGTGGGCCTTGGGCCTTCCGCTTTTTGGGGGAGCTGGTGTACTCTATGTCAGACGCGTGTGACATGGCACGTTGACGGGGCTGGTAAATTGGCGAGGCTTTGTATTTACCTGAGGGCGTTGCTGGAGGGTTCCCGCTCGAGCTCTTTTCTTGTGTCGAGGAAGACGGGGGAACCCAGTGGTGGAAGTAGATGGATGGCGAAGACTGCTCCTGCTGGGTCGCCTGCGATTGTAACTGCTGGGAGCCCGAAGACGCGCTCGGCGGTTGTTGAATATTCATTTCGTTCGTGGTCAACCGCGGGAGCTGTGACTGTGGCATTCCTTGCGGAGCGGACGTGGGAGCACCAAGAACGCCAGTGGATTGCGCAGCTCTGGCTCGAGGCGACATCATCCCGCCGTACGCTGTCGTGCCTTGCTGAGCTTGACCTGGTAGGGGCTGTCCAGGCAAGACTGACGTGGGCGGAAGGACTGTCTGTGGAGCCTGCTGTTGTCCACCATACCCTGCTGATGATGGCTGGCCGATCAACCTTGCATCTCTCCTCATGTCTGGTGATGTCTGTGCCTGGACTTGTGCTTGTTGGTGTGCAGCTTGAACAGTCGCTGCGTACTGCTGAATCCACTCTGCGCTAATGCTAGCAAGGCTTCCTCCGCCAATGCCAGCAAATATGATAGGCACAAGGTGAGGTGGAACGCCACCTTGTATCGACTCACGGAGCATTGACTGCTCAATCTTGCGTTGCTCCAGCCTCAGGCTCTCTTGTCGCGTTTTCTCCTCCTCTTGCCGCCGTCTCTCCTCCTCAGCTTTCGCCGCCAGCCAGTTCTTCATGCCATCCTCGGCGCCTTGCCATTGAGACGGAGCCGGGGGTAATGAGCCTAGTGGAGTCGGCATGGAAGGTGGTCCTCGGCCAGGATCAGGAAGCGTCATCGCCGATGGTGGAGGGAGACCCCGATGAGGTGTGCCCATATTGAAGGAAGAATTGGCTGCCTGAGAGGGCGGAGGTCCACCGTTAAGTTTCGGTGAGAATCGAGCAGCCTTGGAGGGATAGAATGGTGGAGAGTAGTCATGAGGTTTGTAATCGAAGTCGGACTTGACTGGTTTAGAGAGTGTGAGCAACATCGAGGGCGGTAGAGCCAATGTGGAAGAGGCTGGCAGAGGCACTCGACATTGGAATGAGATATTGGGAGGCGTCAAATTTTGGGACTTCCAGAACGAGATGGAATAGCATACATACTTAATCAGAGTACGTTTCCGGGAGCAGCGTCCATTTAAGGCCCAGAGCTCGTCGGCCGTTGCCTTATAGGCTGGGCTCTATGTGTACCAGGCACAAGAGCTCCGCTATGATTCGCGCTTAAAGTAGGGCCACAAACCAGCTGGAGTGGTGACAGGCGAAGCTGTCGGCACCGATGATCGAACCCGAGTTAAGACTCGCGTGGGCTGGCGGCTGGCGATCAGGTCCAGGTCGAAAGAATGATCAAGAAGGCAGGAGAAAGTGGGCAACAGTGGGGAAGGTTGGTAACGAGTGACAAGAATGGAAGAAGGCCGGCTGGCGTTAGACCAGCCAACGGGGATGATGGCTGTAGATGCTTGAGGCAGGACGGAACGGCAGGCTGCTAGACAAAGACAGCCGATGCGTGGCGCTGGCCCCGGACGATGGTGGGAAGGAAATAGCAGGGATGTGCAAGAGTAATGACAGACTTGTCAGCAAGTTTGAGTTGACCACATCGGTGGTGCGCGTTCTTTTTGTCCCGCCATCTGACGTTCCAAGAGATGGCTTCCGGCTGCTGCAAATTCTGGTCACCTTTCCCACAATGTGGCGCTGCGGTTGCCGCAGGGCTGCTGCTTCCCGCATGTACAGCCAAGACTTCAGTTCAGCTTTTGAGCAAGCTACGTAACTTGACGCCTGTGGCTAGACTGAATAGATCGAGTTCTTAGATGCTATCACGTTCATTTGTGCTCTTCATGAGGGCTTGATCATGGCTTGCACGCCACAGCTGTTCCTCTTGTTAAGATATGAGATTGCCCCTCTGCCCTTTTGACTGCGGGACAGGTCGAGAGTCTTGTTCACGCAACCCAAGCTATCATAACGGTTCGGTGCGATTGGGCATTGAACATGCACTGTGAATCATGTGCCTGAATCATTCCTGGCGGCACAAAGATCAGAACAAGAAGTCGCCCACGGTTCTACATCTAGACTCCAGCCAGTCGGACCTTGTGGCTGATGGCGAGGCTCAAGGAGCGAAACTTGGACTGGATGGCGTGGCCTGGATATCCAGGCCTATGCGCTAGCCCAGCTAGCAGGCTCAAACGTCCGGGAGGAAGCGAGCGTAACTTTGTGGGAGAGATTAACGCTCTGTTGCACGGATGCTTGTCTGGCTCTTTCAAGCAGGCCCATGGCGCGTGAGGCTGCCCGGAAAGAAATGAAGGGTCAACCATCGTCAGACCTCAGCCGTGCGATACCCCGAAATGGAAGGATGAAATGAGATGTGCGTGTCGAGAAAGCTGCGGTGCGTCAACACGAAACTGTGATTTTAGTGGAATGCAGCTTTTGACCCGGCTGCCAGGCCTGCTCACTCTGGAGTGTTATGCCTGATCGGGAAATGCAGATGCCGTCATAGCTTAACGGCTGGGCGCGTTTAGATGAAGAGCACGGTTGTTGTACGGAGCAGGGAACCCTGTCGCAGCTGTCAGCCTTGGGCAGCTCAAGAACCCCTCCAGATCGACGTAGCGTGACGGCGCGCATGGCCAATCGATAAGACCAGTGATCGTCGAGCCGACACGCGAGCCCAGCAACGTGTTACTGGAGATGCACGGGAGATGCACGGGAGAACAGCGAAGGAGATGATCTTTGCCCTGCGCGCTTCTCCTTTCAATCGGACGTGCACTAAATCTCGACTGCTGATGACCTCCGGCCCTCGTGATGGCTAGTGCAGAAGGCGATGTGTGTAGCATGCAGACCTAGATTGAGGGACTGCTTGACACGCGTTACGCAATCACCGAGCGTCTGGCTCTGGTGCAGAATATCAACTGGGTAAGCAGTTAAATTTCCGTGTTGGCGCTTAGGCGTTGCCTGATCAGATCAGACGGGATCAACATGAAACTCGAGGCGTCCCGGATCTGTGCAAAGGATCTTTGAGCGCGATTCTGGTGGGCCAGCCACACGTGCCAGCCAATCACCATTGTCCTGGGGTGATACTTCCCGTGACGGCGCAGGCCATCTTGCCAGAATCAGACGACAACAGACAACAGCTTCGCCGTATATCGAAAAGCGGAGAGCCCGTGATTGAAATGAGGTCCCGCTCACTCGAGAAGGAACGGGATGCAGCTTCACGGCAGAGACAAGGATTGCCATTTTCGACGTTCGGGGCCAATTCTCCTGAAGTGGCAGTGAAGTGACCATTTTGAAAAGGATGGTCAACAATACCTGGTATTGTCGAACCAGCGACAACGTGGTTTGACCCAGGCCATGCGGGAAGGAGCCGGTACCGATCCAGAGCTGAGGATTGTTACGAGCTCACATGGTCCAAAGCGGTACAGGTCTCGTAACAGCGTCGGTGTGTCCTGCAGTGTAGGCACGTGGTTGTGTACCGCTGACACTGAGGCGCTTATATCCACCAACAATGAGGCTTGAAGGCAATACAGAGAGGAGCGTGCAAGGCTTGTACTTGCTTCTTCAGGACGTATTGGTGGTGTAGACTTGACGCGGTGTGGCGTCTTGAGAGCCTCAGTCAACACCGGGCATTTGCGAGGTAGGTAGCCCGCAGTACGGAAGACAAGGCTTCGGTAGGGTTGCAGAGTTTGGAAAGCTCAGCGCAGACCAGTGCTCTTGCTTCTTGACCATACTGATGCTGTGTGGGATCGGTGATTCGTCAAGCATGTAGCCATTGGCCTGTATCTCGGAGGCTCACATGGAAAAGAGGAGCCGAAGTGACTCTGCTGGTTGCAACGCTGCCATTACTGCCACTGCAGCCAGTTAACTCACCGTCCGAAAGGGGACAAAGTTTGCTCAAAGATACAAGTACTGCCGGCTCCACTTACATTGTGCACTCGCCTCATTCTCCCTTCACGCGGCGCACTCGCAACACGTACTTCTTCGATACCAGTCGATGTTGATCATACTATGACTTTTCCAGGGTGAAGCGAGAGATCAACAACGCTTTGCCCGAGGATAGAGGGCTTCGGTTCCTCAACCCGTGCTGAAAGACACCTGGCGTTTTCGGCGTAGCCGACCGTGACTCAATCGGTCCAAAGTCGTCAAGAGTTGGAGACGGCAGGATATTGGGAGGCAAATGTTGACGCGGTGGAGATGGCGAATTTGGTTTCCGGGGAAGGAAAACGCGAGGAATTCGCCACCATCGGCATTCGCTCTTTCCCTTTTCGGAACGCACCTCACAAGCTTCGCGTACTCTACCCCGGTCAAGTGTATGATCATCATCACCAAATCTGTCTCCACAATGATCATCTTTACTGCATCAGTCTCCACAACGGCACGTTGCTTCGTGGACAAACCTTTTCTACGCCGTCCGAAGCATGGTCCATGGTCCCAGCAATCTGTATCCAACCGTTGCACCGCCTCCGTCCGACGGGTTGGTTGTCCGTTCAGCGCGTCCACAATGCCGATCATGGCGGAGATCGATGGTCTTACTCGGTGGTTGAGCGGCATCTCGGTGCAATGTTCGAATTAAATATTATTTCTATCGTCTGCGTAGCTTGCCTATATCGTACGCTATTGATACGTTCCAGGAGCATACTCGCGGATATAATGCGGTGAAAAAAGCAAAAAGGTATCTCATGAACAGTCCCTTCAAACCCACATATGCGCCCAGAACGTAGGCGATGCCAGACGTTGTAATGCTGTCGGAAAATACCATCCAAATGCCGTAAGACTGGAGACGATCATGGTCGTGCTTCCAAAATATTGCTGCCTCGCACAGTGAGTGAGGCATTCTTCGTTGTCCTCACAGTAGTGTCGCCGTAAGAGAAACAGCGTCAAAGCCATAAATATGCCACCTCCCAAAACGTAAACTGTTTCGCAGGTCAACAAGGTCAGAACGTGTCAGCCACGTTGCGTGCACGCGATGCCAACAAGCCACTGATCTCAAGAGATCGACGTTGGCCCGTTAAATCCTTCTCGAAGGGGTTTGGAGGGGTCAGTTAGAGGCTTCTGTGTGACTGGCTGCAGTGTCCGAACCGCGCATCCCCGATCGCGCACCCACCGAGTCGGTCGATTCCAAGGCGGCGGCGGAGCAAATGCCGACGTCATCCACTGGCTCGCTTCTTGCGTTCTCTGTACTCTGTTTTCGCCACACGCATCAACATGTCTTCATCCTTGATTGGAATCCAGGATGTCAACACCTTCATGGCATTTTCGAAATCCGAATCCAGCAAGATCTCCCTCGTTGCATGCATTAGCGCCGCCGACGTTGCGTGCAAGACATCGAGGTCTCCACTGAACTTAGATGTTGGCGAGTTCGAGTACGACTTGTCGCCTAGCAGCATGAAGACGTCCCACACGCGCAGTTGGGCAGGAAATGGAAGCGAGTAGTTGAACAGAGTAAGGTACCATCGCGTACCATAGGCTGTGTTGTCAATTATTAGCTCTTGTAGCTTCTTTGCAACGTCGCCATTACGAAGCCAGTTGACTTCGAAGTCGTTCAATGCGTCCATGAGACCAGCGAAACCAGCTTCGTAAAGTCGCTCCAGCCCGCGAAGCATCCATAGGCGGACCAACATGACGAAGGCGCGGTCTTCTTCGTAATAGCAGAGGAGAGTTGCCGCGAGAGCAGCCATGCCTTGCACGTAGCCAGTATCGGGCAGGTACAGAGACATAGCGTGAAGCACGCGGAACAACAATCGTTGTCTAAATGATTCGTCAGCTCATGTCAAGTGTGCGATTCACGGAAGACTCACCCTCCCCGATACCTTCGTCGGAACATGATGTGTCTGTTGATTGTCCGGGGTACGTCGACGTCGATTTGCATGTCTTCTGCTGAACTTTCGGTTTGGAGCTCGTAGAAGCTCTCGATCAGTTCCTTATCTGTCGGGCTGTCTTTGTCTGCCTTTGCACTTGCTGCCAGGAACGAGTACCAAGCTGTTGCCCTCCAGCGATCAGGTATGCCCTTCCAGGTGCGGGCAATGAGCTTGGGATCCCTCGTATCAAACTCAAAGAGCATGCCACCTTGGTCTGCGCCTGATTTGACCACTTTCGCCATCTTTCGCCATTTGTCGTCTCGCTGGATCTCTTTCACTTTCATAGCTTGTGCTGCCCTCCCGCCCTCTTGCTGTGCCGCAACTTCTGCCAGTCCTGGTGGCAGTTTGAGCATGTCGCTCGCTTCGTGCAGTGCTCGGCGGTCTCTGCTGTGGGGCAGAACGTCCAAGGCATGTCGTAAAGGCCTATGTGCGCTCCTTGTATTCGAAGTCTGGTTCGAGAAGATGGATCTTGTGGGTTTGGAAGACTTTTGCGACACTCTGCGGCGTGGTGAGCCTGCTCGAGGGTCTACAGATTGTGCTCTTGACGCACTTCGCCCAATACCTCGCCGCCGTGGCTCAGCAGATATCAATTGCAAAGCAGTCGTCACTCGCTGGATACCCAGCTGTTCAGGTCCTTCAGATCCGTCCTCGGTTCCTGCCTCACGCGATCCGATCTTCTTTGGGATTATGAAACCATACCGGTCTACCTCATCCCCTCCGAGGTTGGACCAATCTTCCAGCCCTCCAGCAGTTTCGTGTGGCTCTTTCCAGAGTGTGCTCTCCCGCTTCGAGCTCACCAGCGAATTGGTGTCCTCTTGCTGGCCATCCACGGTCAGAGACGAGGCGTTCGCGGGAGTATTGAGTGCGCTGCTATTGTCCGCAAAACTTGTTGATCGGCTGACACCTTCCTCCTCTGGTGTGTCCCAGTCCACAGCACTCTCGTTCCCGTGTTTGTACATGGTGCGCACCTTGCGCGACAGCATCATCTCGTCCGCAGAAAGCACTCGCATGCTTGTGGTCCGTCCGCGCGCAGAGAACCGTGAGGGCGATCGCGGCGTCGGCGATAGGTGTGTGGCAGCGGGCGGGGAGAGCTCCTGCCCTTGCTTGGATTGCTCCTGCCCATTTGGTCGCGGTGGTGTGGTAGGCGTGGGGGCGCTTTCCAGAGAGGCGTCCAACTGTTTACTCGGCCTGTTGGCCTTCTTGCCGCCCAAAAGCATGCTGCCGCGCTTCGAGAAGGACATCTGCGCATCTGAGGTGAGGTCGTCGAGGCTGCCGGTGGGTATAATGGTGTCGAGGCCCATAAAAGAGCTCCTGTTCTCGCGCGCACTGTCCCTGTCTAGTGAACTGGATCCCGGTGATCGCTCATCCTGGACAACTATCGCAGGCAGACTCGGCGTTCTGCGCAAACTGGAGGGTGTGGAGGGTCCATGGCTGGTGGTGCAATTGGACGAGGTGAGAGCAGAGTCCCTGCGATCGTCGTCTTCACACAGCTGCTGTGTTCGCCTGAGTGCTGATGCTTTCGGGCCGGGTGATGTTCGCGGTCGGCGCACGCTGCTGAGCCATCCCCGCGACGCAGGGCTCAGCGGTGAGGTGCTTGTCGCGTTCGAGGGCGTGGGTGAGAGGTGCGACTGCTGCGTCGCGGCCGAGGTCGTCTCCGCCACATCAATGCCAGTCACGAGAGCGTCGGCATCCCTCATGGCGAAGGTGAGGCAAAGCTTGCCGTCATGGAGTTAGTGTCGCGAAATGATGGAGGCCCCAGCGCGTGAGCGAAATGAAAGGGTGCGATGAGGGCGGGGATGTGCGGCGCGGGTCGAGATACAACGGGATGTTGCTGGCTTCAAACACGACAACAGCTTCACTTGCAAGGGAAACGAAGCAATTGAAGAGATGTTTGTTATGCGACCACGGTCAAAGCGAAGCAGGTCCCTTGAGGGCCATGTTTGCTGGGGAAAAGGGGCGCTGCAAGGGCAATCTCCGGGTTGCACTCGCTGCATGTCGCGCCGCGTGCTCACTTGACCGGCCCACACCTGCCTAAACTTCCTAGACTTGGGCTTAGCAGTTCATCACCGTCTTATCCTCCAAATCGCGCCCGACAAGCGTCGCGCTGCCTCATAATCTTCACGAGACTCGACGAATTCGGCGATCAGCTTGCTGCAGAGACAGCCAAACTGTTTCAGGGGCCGTATTCTGTCACATGAACCTTGGTTCCACGCGTCAATATGCTTTGCTTACCGTTAGTGTATCCGGCGATGGCTTCCCAAAGCACTCGAACTCAGCCAAAAACGTCATGTTCCAACAATTGAATGTCTCCTTGCGGTTGCCAATTGTCGGCTCATCGTACGGTTCACCGAACGATTTTAGGGTGTGGTCGAGGATATCGGCAAGAGCAGGTTTCAGCGTCGATTCTTCTTTCAATGCCATGTCCTTATCAACCAAGAATGAACAGGATCAGGAACATGCTACGTCGCTTTCTTGCCTTCTACTCAGGGGAACCATTGGAGCGTACTCGTGCCTGCCACGTCGCTGGCCATACTGCGCAACAGCAAGGCACACCTGCGTGGACATTCAGCCCTTACTTTGCACGTGGTACCCTACTTATATAGATTTTAACCAACGAGCGGAGATTAAACATCGGTGCAACATCTTGCACGACCTTAATTTTTCTCTGGGCAGCAACCACAAGCGAGGAAAGATGGAGTGAGTTTTCTTTGTCTCGATTTCGTGTCATCTAGACCTCGTACCAGACATGGAAAATACCATAACAAGCCTGATGACAAGAGAAGGAAGTGTTGATCAACAAGCACCCGGCCTATACGTATCCACGGAGTATTCCATCGTGTGCATCATTTGTAATCTTCTAGCGGAGCGTTTCAGTGCTATCAATGATGCCGTACCCTAGATTTCAGACGGTACATGCTATCACAATGCGCAGCCATGTCCAATATATCCATTCCATCTCCACAAGCACATATTGAAGTGTGGCTCACAGCAGAGCTGCATCTTCCTTTCCACGCAAGATGTCAATGACGTTCCGGAGGGTCGTTGAAGACGCAGCGAAAGCAATGACAAGGCTAATGCATTCACCGTGATGTTTTGAACAAGAGCAGGCTAACAATCAATGAGTCAAGCTGCAACACTGAAAGTAAGTATCGCTGTGTACACGATCTGGAAAAGCGTGGTATATGGTAGGTCTCGCTCATTGAGGCTGATGCACGAGGGCGCGCGGAAAAATGCGTCGCTTGCTTGTCTCTCATTGGCTAAAACACTAAAGTGCCGGATAAGCCGGCGCCCACTCTAGTTCGCACCTCTGACACTACCATCGCAACTCGAACACATGTGTGAGGATCAGGATGAGCAATGGAAGCGGACGGTATGACCGAATATCCATCTGAGGCTGACCCAGTGCCTCCGGATGGTTGGACGCCCGCGAACGGCGCCAGCTCGCAAGGTGAAGCCACTCCAGACGCCGGCTCGAGCGACCAGAGATCACCACCGGCGAAGCGCAGAAGAGAAGACAGGGAGAGAACGCGGGTCAGTAGAGCGTGCGATCGATGTAAGAAGTGAGTTGTTATGGAGATATTGTGTTTGCGAAGTCTGCTATTGCGATCCCCTCGTGGGCACGTGAGCACAACGGCAATATGTGATGGTTAACACGAAGCAGGAAAAAGACGCGCTGTACCGGCCGATGCCCATGCACGTTATGTCTGAGATCAAGCCTGCCATGCGAGTTCACGGCATCATATACTCGCGGCAGATTGCCGTCGGTGATCGTAGACGAAGCCTTTGCCGCGAGCGCGACCTCAAGAATGTCAATGGCAGACCAGACATCGACGCCTGACAGTCTTCCTAAGGAGTCAAACGTTACGGCCTTCCAGTTCCCACGAGTATATCCTCCATCAAACGCCAACCAGTCTTTCATTGACCCATCAAATCAACTCGATATCTCAAACGAAGAGTCTTCCACTTCTCGCGACCCACCATCACGCAATTCACCTGAACCAGCGAGAGGCCAAACTGATCAACAAGGACATTATATTGGCTCTTCCTCCGCCGTGTCTTTCCTTCTTCGCATACAGAAGCGTCTTCATCAGGACAGTTCGCTCTCTCATGACTCGTCCATCTTCACTTTCGGTGATGCACCATTACCCGAGTTCGATCCTTCATTCTTCGTTCTGCCGCCCAAGCCAGACGCGCAGAGATTAGTGGAGCGGTACTTCGACTATGCAGCACCGACACATCGATTTCTACATCGGCCAACGATTGAAGGATTAGTCGAAGAATTCTACGAGACGCAAGGCGATATGCAAAGTCAGGATGGTGCACCCACCAAAACGGCTTTATTGTTGATTGTGTTTGCGCAGGCGCAGGCATATATGCCGCCGGGTAGTACGGCGAAAGACAATAGGTACGTACTCAATATGCCATGCAGGGTCAGCAATACCTCGTATCGAACAGCGATTAGCACAGATGTCTGCTTCCTTACTTAAAATGCTGGATATCCTAATCCGCTTTGCGGTCTTGGGTGTACACCACAAAGTCGTTGATTTAGACTTGCACTACCTGGCAGTCACAGAATACGCCCTGAATCGAGATCGCGATGAGCCACGAAAATTGCTGACTCTATGGCACATGCAATAAGCTTGGGCTGACGCCGTTCTAGTGCACGATACTTCTTCGCTGCCGAGCACCAACTTGCCAAAGAGCGCGGTGCTGTGCGTCTGGCAAGCGTACAAGCTCGATTACTACAGTGCTTCTACCTCCTTACTCAATCTCGGATAAACCACTGTTGGAGTCTTTTTGGCACATTATCACACCTTGCGCTAGCAATTGGACTACACCGCGGACGGAAGTGCGAATCTTCCGCTACAGTCGACTACGTCGAGCAAGAAAGCAGAAGAAGGACGTTCTGGTGCGCTTACTCACTCGATAAATACCTAGCTGCAGCACTTGGACGACCTCGTACCCTGAAGGACGAAGACATAGATCAGGTAAATGAATCGAGCGCATTTGCCATCGAGGATATTGACCTCGCTGCAGGAACTCCCGACCATCGTCAATGACGCCGATCTTCGTCCCAACTATATTGCCCCTACCCCATCGAAGTCTTACTCCCTTATGATGGCCCCTGTCGAGCACGTCAAGCTCACGCGTATCGTCTCCCTCGTACTCCGCGATCTATACCCTATTCGCCCACCAAGCCTCACACTGCGCATCGAGCTTTCCTCGAAGTACACCTCCGATCTCCATGCATGGCGCTCCGCCCTCTCACGCTTTCTCAACGACGACGAAGGCCGCGGCATCGATTCCCACCTACTGATCCCCATCTACCAACGCCAACGCTCCGTTCTGAATCTAGCATACTACCACGCCATGCTCCTCATCCACCGTCCCTTCCTCCTCTCTAACTTCGCCTCGCTAACGGACATGCCCACACACTCAACCTTCTCCTCTTCCGCCTCCGCACACGATACCAGCCCCAACATCAACGCCTGTCTCGAAGCCGCAATGTCCATCGTCCGCGTCGTCGACGACGTCTTCACCTCGTCCAACCTGTTCCGCAGCTTCTGGTTCACGCAGTACTACGCGTTCTGCGCAGTCGTAGTGCTGTACATTTACCGCATCCAGCAGCACATGACCACGCCTGGGAAGTGCGAGGGCTACTTCGCGGCGGGCCAAAAGTGTCAGCGTCAGTTGGAAAGCGTGTCTGAAACAGACTGTCTGGCGCGCAGATATTGTCTCGTGCTCGAAGAACTCCGTCTCGAAGCCGTGCGCCAAACAAAGTCTTCGGCAGCGGGTACATCCACGCTGCCGTTCACACCCACAGATTCGAGTCTGGTGCAAGCGTCGAGTGCATTGCAGCCATTATTGCCAGACACGACGCCGCGGTCAGACGCGAGTCCTAGCGCGAATGCGTTTTATAATGCGGTCCCGCCGACGCCTGAGTCTGCGGTGTTCAATACGAATTTTCTGCCGAATAGTAGTATCATGGCGGATTTGACGAGTTGGGGCCAGTTTGATAGTTTGGTCACGGCGGGGATTGGGTTGTTTGATAGTGCGGGGATGCAAGATGGAGGGTTTGGTGGGTTTGGATTTGGGGTCTAGAGAAAGATGGAAAGTTGAAGGTAATAAAGGGCAATTGAGTGGCAGGCTGAGAGAGGGTGGGAGGATGGTAGAGTGAATAAGAACACTGAGAACTGGAGATAATGATGGACATGCGTGAAGGCGCTGAGGTGTACACAGTGTATACAATGGATATGACATCCTCTTGTGTAATCTCGGCCACTCTAACTTCTTCGCATTGGTGAAAGCAAAATGCTGCGTAGCAGTCTTGGACTCGACGTGAGCTGACAATCATGAATTGCCATAACATGCGAATGGTGATGTTGCCCAGCCTGGTAACGTATCTCATGAAAATCAGGCGTTCTGCCACAGCGCCGTAGGTAGTGACGCGGTTCGCGTTCTTCATGCCCCTTAGCGCAATATGACGACGATTGTTCACCGGCAGTGACACTGTGAGTAGTCACGGAATTTCCGTGTCGAGGCTCACCTGTGTCAAATCTTGCTCCCACTGTAGAGCTTCTTGCACAACTTCACCTTACAACCTCACCCACCTAACCTCAACTACCACAATTCAGTACATCAACTCCGCAACAGGCTTACCCGAATATCAAGGCAGCACGATGGCAACCGCCCCAAAGCCGCTTGCGTCTCTAGAAGACCTTCCTGCTGAAATTATGACCATGATTGTGAAGGCCAAGGATGCCCAAGGCGAACAGATTCTCAACGCATCCGACGTCAAGAATATTCGGCTCGCAAGCCGACGCATTAACGACACGACATTCGACGCGTTCGGGTAGTGCTTCTTCAAGATCTGGAAACACATTTTGTCCCGTGCTAGCCTGCAATGCCTTTTGGACATCTCTAGCCGTCCCGCGCTGAGCTCGTACATCAAGGAAGTCGCCATCGGCCCCGAGCGGATCAATTCGAACGTGAAGTCGTTCATGAAATCCGGTAGTCACCAAAGACCAAGCCCGCTGGGAGCGACACTACATGGCGAAGTGGCGCAAAATGGTTGACGAGCAGGATGTTTTCGAAGCTGGCGAGGAGGCTATTGCGATGCTGCAAAAGGCTCTGAAATCGCTTGAACACGTCCAGCACTTCCGCATTGACGCCTTCCACGGCTACTTAGCCGACGATAATGGATGGAGACAGGCGTAGGGCTCGAAACGCGTTTCTGGAAAGTCTGGACAAACGATGTTCCATGATCATGGGCTCCGAGCGCGAGACATGCTCGTAAGCCAGGTCACGAAGCTGCATGGGCATTACGCACGCACCCTACGAGCTCCGCTTTGCATCAAGTATCGATTGGACTGGACGCTCGGAATCTCTTTCAACCCAATGCACCTACGCTACGAGAAGGGGCCCTTCAATCTAGTTAATTATGATTGGCAAGTGCTTCGAAACCGAATCACTGCCATTGGCTTCCGGGAGACTCTATCACGACGACTTGCCGATGAAATGGAACCGACCTTTCGATGGTCTTGGCTGGTCCAGTTATCGATGATTGTCAGAAGAATGTCGAATCCTTGACTCGTTGCCGAGAGCAACTACGCGTTCTTCCTCCGAAGCTTCGACTTTAAGAAGCTGCGACATCTGACGATTCGAGACGGTCGGCTCCCATGCGTTGCCTTTCCGCGATTCCTAAAGGAATCCCCGGAAACGCTAGAGACCATCGTCGTAAAAAATGTCAATTTAACAGTTCACATGTTCTCACATCTAGATGACATGTACTCAAACCTCGATGGTGGTAAAGCTGAGCTGAGCTGGTTCTCCGTCTTCGACATAATGCTTAGGATGGCGCGACCGAATCTGATCCAGTTGATGAATCTCGAGCAGAATTCTGAAGGCGCTTTATTGGCAGCTGGTATCAAGATCGCCGACGAGTATGATCTCTCTGCAGAATTTCAACAACACTGTGCCCTGGTGGCATGCGGATCTCAAGTTGCTCTGAGTCTACGTCAGGCACTGAAAGAGGCCTTCGTGATCGGCGAATCTGGGTTCCTCGACATGTCCTATCACACTACTGTCTGCTTTCAATAGGCAGATCATATCGCACGTTCCAAGTTGTGGCGGCATCGGTCTTTGGGGGTCAGCTGTTATGGCGGCATCGTGCCGTAGGTTGGCTTTGTGATGCTAAGACTCAGTAAAGAGCACTTTGAGATTTGTACCGTATTTGTTCGAAGGCCAGCCCTAGCTTATGCCGAGAAGAGATAGATCAGTTTTGCAAACTTGGTTGCTAGATGGCTTTAGCGTACCGATATGTTCGCACTGAGCGCGTTTCCGCCTGGGAATTCGAGCTGATCACGATAATACCCAATCATAGTGATTGATAACAAGTGCAATTCCCCTCATCGTACGAGTGATGAACAGCTTTGCTGATCGATACAAAGATGGAAATGTGCTAATGAATTCATCGGAGGGGCAGACTAGAAGATTCCATCCTTCTATTGCATCCTGGGAGCCTGAGCGCTTCCACTGGCGGTTGTTGAAGTGACTGTTGAGCCTCGTAACCAGCCTTGCATCTGGGCAAGAAGTGACAAGGCTTGAGTTGCAGATAAGAGACTCAAGAGTCTGACCTCAGCTAGCCAGCTGCCAATCGAAGGAAAGACGCCATGTTGACAAGCTTCAACCGTTGGGGCGAGGTGGGCAGACTTTGAGAACGCCTCGTGCTGGATGTCAAGAAATCACAGCTTGGCGGAGGATGCAATTGACGGCGACATGAGGCGATTGGAGAACGTTCGGTGTCGGACGTGCGCGAACGCGGTTCTGATGACGTTTAGGGCTCGTTGCCAAGCGGAATAAATCGGAACCACGGCAAATTAGCAGCTCTTGGTGCACCTCGGCGGAAAATAGGCGAGCGGAAGCTTGGCTCAATCCTCGCCACTGCTGGCTTTGGTCTCTCCCAGCTACAACCCCGCTGTCGTCATCCAGGGCCTTGAACCTTTCGCAAGAAGACATTCACGATGGTATTGAGATAGTTTACAGTGCCTCAATGATTCAAACAGGAGGTCCGACGTGCTATCGACTTCGCTGCTGCACCAGAAGAGTCCGCCGCGCTGCAACCGGGCCCTTTCTTTCTACCCCACTGCCGACTGTGACCGAGCGGGTGACGTCTCTTGGGTGTGTCCAAAGACCGGACCCAAGATAGTTCCCACCATGCCAAGCGCTCCATATCTCGTGGTCTTGGCTACAGCCATGCTCTGTGCCGCCCGCATCCCAAGCCCAAGGTTTAAAGGACTCGATGTCCCCGGCTCTGGATTTGCTTGTCATTCCAAACTCCTTAGCACTTGAAGGTTCAATCAATCGCCATGGGAAAGAAACAGCCAACACTCGAGGGACACAAGTCCGGCCAGGCTAACGAGCCTCTCACGAAGCCCGCCCACGCCCTGACCTTCAAAGAGGTCATCGAACAAACTAAGTGCAACCCCGACGATGGTGTTACAACTTCGGAGGCGAAGCAAAGACTTGAGAAATGGGGCAAGAACGACCTTGGAGACGACGGAGGTGTATCACCAGGGAAGATCTTGCTGCGGCAGGTCGCCAATGCTATGACATTGGTAAGTCAAAGGACTCGTTCTTTGACCAACACATCTAACTCCTCTAGATCTTGATCATGGCTATGGCTGTTAGTTTCGCTATTGAGTCGTGGATTGAAGGTGGTGTAGTAACTGCTATCATCCTGCTCAACGTAATTATTGGATTCTTTCAAGAATTCAACGCCGAAAAGACCATGGATTCGCTACGGTCTTTGTCATCACCGACTGCGAACGCTGTCCGCGATGGAAGTACAGTCACAATCCCGACCATCGAAGTCGTGATCGGTGATCTGATCGAATTGAAGACCGGTGACGGTGTCCCCGCTGACATTCGGTAAGTCAGCAACTTGCCAAGATGTAAACCTTGTGCTAACAAATTCCACAGCATCATCGAGGCTGTGAACTTTGAGACCGATGAGGCTCTGCTTACGGGCGAATCGCTTCCAGTCGGCAAGGACGGCGATGCCGTTTTCGATGAAGACACTGGCCCTGGCGATCGTCTCAATGTTGCTTACAGTTCCTCGACCGTCACCAAGGGCCGCGCCCGCGGTGTAGTCTTTGCGACTGGCATGTATACCGAAATCGGCTCGATTGCCATGTCTTTGCGCCAACAAAAGTCTCGCGTTCGTCCCGTCAAGCGCAACGAGAGCGGTAAGGCCAAGCCCCATCGCTATGCTCAGGCCTGGTCGTTGACTGCTGCCGATGCTGTTGGACACTTCCTCGGTGTCAATGTCGGCACTCCCCTACAGAAGAAGCTTGCTCGACTTGCCATCCTTCTCTTTGGCGTCGCTGTTGTCTGTGCCATTATCGTGCTCGGCTCGAACAACTTCTCCAACAACCGTGAAGTCATCATCTACGCGGTGGCAACTGGTCTTTCTATGATTCCCGCATCCCTCACTGTCGTCTTGACCATCACAATGGCCGCAGGAACTAAGCGCATGGTTCAGAGGCATGTCATTGTCCGCAACCTGAAGTCTCTCGAAGCTCTTGGTGGTGTCACCGATATTTGCTCTGACAAGACTGGTACGCTCACTCAAGGCAAGATGGTTGCAAAGAAGGCTTGGATCCCCGCCAAAGGCACATACTCAGTCGGTGCGAGCGACGAGCCACACAATCCAACCGTTGGCGAAGTCTCATTCACGCCAAAACAACCACGACAAATCGATGCCGACATCGACGAGAAGAGCTCGAGCGTCGAAGAACTGATGGAGAACAACCCATATCTACTAGACTACTTGAAGGTTGCTTCTCTCGCCAATCTGGCCAACGTTCATCAGACCGCCGGAGGACAATGGAACGCTCGAGGTGACCCAACCGAAATCGCCATCCAAGTGTTCGCCTCTCGCTTCGATTGGAATCGATTAAAGTATACCACCGGTGACAACCCGGCACTAAAGCAGATTGCCGAGTTTCCCTTCGACTCTGATGTCAAGAAGATGTCCGTCATCTTTGAAGAGATCGCCAGCTCTAAGAAGTACGTCTTCACCAAAGGTGCCGTCGAGCGCGTCATCTACTCATGCACGACTGTCTTCAACGGTGAAACGGAAGGCGAGTCGGAGATGGACGACGACTACCGTGAGGAGATCTTGGCAAACATGGAGGCACTTGCCTCTGGAGGTCTACGAGTACTTGCGCTCGCCAGCAAGGACTACGTCGGTGAAGCATCGAACAGATCAGAAGACTACGACAGGAACGAACTCGAGAATGGATTGACATTCCGTGGTCTTGTTGGTCTCTACGACCCGCCTCGCCCCGAGACCGCAGGATCCGTTCGCCAATGCCAAAAGGCTGGTATCGAAGTCCATATGTTGACTGGAGATCATCCGGGAACTGCCCGCGCTATTGCTGCTCAGGTTGGCATTCTACCATCCAACATGGGTACTCTTGCCAAGGAAGTCGCAGATGCGATGGTCATGACCGCTTCTCAATTCGATAAGCTGAGTGACGACCAGATTGACGCACTTCCGCTACTGCCTCTTGTTATTGCCCGGTGCGCGCCCAATACTAAGGTCCGCATGATCGACGCTCTCCATCGACGCAAGGCTTTCTGCGCCATGACCGGTGACGGTGTCAACGACTCTCCGTCTCTCAAGCGCTCAGATGTCGGTATCGGTATGGGTACCGGCTCTGATGTTGCCAAAGACGCTTCCGACATTGTCCTCACCGACGACAATTTCGCCTCGATCCTCAACGCTATCGAAGAAGGCCGCCGCATGTTCGACAACATCCAGAAGTTCATTCTCCATTTACTCGCCCAAAACATCGCTCAAGCCTGCGTTCTGCTCATTGGTCTTGCTTTCAAGGATGGAAGTGGCTTCTCTGTCTTCCCCGTCTCACCAGTCGAAGTCATGTGGATCATCATGATCACTTCCAGTTTGCCTGATATGGGTCTAGGTTTCGAGATCGCTGCTCCAGATATCTTGAGTCGCCCACCACAGAGCGTAAGTCTCGTGTCCCTGAACTCACCCAATATACCAAATACTGACTCTTCTCAGCTCAAGCGCGGTGTCTTCACAATCGAAGTCATGGTTGACATGCTCTTCTACGGTCTCTGGATCGCCGCCCTCTGCCTCGCGTCCTTCTCCATCGTTATGTTCGGTTTCGGCGACGGCAACCTCGGCACTAGCTGCAACGAGTCCTACAACCAAAGCTGCGACACTGTGTTCCGCGCGCGTGCCACAACCTTCGCTTGCCTTACTTGGTTCTCGCTGTTCCTCGCATGGCAGATGTTGGATATGCGCCGCTCGTTTTTCATGATGCAACCTGGATCTACAAAGTACTTCACCCAGTGGGCTCACGACGTCTGGAGGAACAAGTTCTTGTTCTTCTCCATCATGTTCGGTTTCGTCACTATCTTCCCGGTGCTGTACATTCCGGTCATCAACGATACTGTCTTCAGGCACAAGGGTATTAGCTGGGAGTGGGGCATTGTCTTCATTGCTACCTTGCTCTTCTTCCTCGGCATCGAGGGCTGGAAGTTTAGCAAGCGTGTCTTCTTCAGGAGGCGCGATGCGAAGCTCGGCATTGCCAGGCGGGGCTCGGTTGATCTGGAGGAGCGTGTGTTTGAGCGATACCTCAGCACGGCCATCTCTACTGATGGCGAGAGCGATGAGAAGAAGTCTCGAGCGTGAGTGGTGATTTGATGATGAGTATAAGTACACGTGTGGTCATTTGAGCGCGTCCCGATTAAGATTTATTTTACGATGTTGGTCTTTTCATCACGGAAAAGGGAGTACGGTGCATAGTTTGCGATACCTCATTGCCTTCATGACTGCATCCTGCACAGGAGCTGAAGGCTTTCATACTTAGCGATTCATTTTACGACAATCAGATAACATCCCATAAACAACGTTCTCGGCTCTATGCTCGGTGTGAAGATAATTCAACTCGCCTCAATCGTCCGGATTGGCAACTTCACCCACGCCAACACCCACGTGCCCTACCAGCCCTCCAACCCCGCTCCACTCCGCTGCCGCCAACGCTTAGCCTCCCACCACGCCAAGTCCGAGACACTGTCTTGTGTGCTCATTGGCTAAACGATACGTCAGCCAAGCGCACCGGCATCTGTCTGTGCAGCGTTGAGATGGCGTGATGACAGGCGCGCACACAGTCTGGCCCACGTTAGACTGCCGTTCGAGTGGAAGTAAATCAGCTCAGATGCGATTGGACACTACAAAAGTATTTGGCACTTTGGACGTTCAAAGCACGAGCCAAGCGGGAATAATAGGGATCAAGACGTGGCTGTGGGGGCGCAGTGTCTCGATGGGGTCATGGACTTTATCGATAGTTTGCGGGGATTCAAGATGCCGAACGGTCCATTACAGTACTGGGTATGATAAGAGCAACCAGTCCTCAGCCCTGCGTGTGCTACACGACTGACGAATTCAGGTTCTGAAACGGCTGTAATCACATAACACGTGATCGATCGAATTGCGATATTGATTCTGGACGGTACACACGGCGCTGCATCGATCAACAACGCAGCTCGCGCAAGCAAGTCCCGCGTCTTCCGATAACGACCCACGGTATCGATAGGGCGACCACGGTTACGATCCGGCGTGTACGTGCACACTATGCCCGCGCTTTCGAGTCTGGATGGATTGGCGATGGAGTTGGAGAAGAGGGAGTGGAGTAATACCGTCGGACAGAGTGGGATGACGCCGACCGCGTTTGCGTTCTTGATTCCTGTGTTTGTCGTGGTTGTAAGTTGACCTTCGCTTATCAATGAGACATGGAGGCATATGCTGACGTGACGTGCAGGTGTTTTGTCCTTTGTAAGCTATCCTGGCGCTGGAGAAGAAGAGGTAGATGCATTTTGGATTGGACCTTAGCTAACAGATTTCACAGCCTATGCGTATTCTGTATTCGAAGACGCCAACGCCCAATACCACCACTCAGACGACCGCAGAAGAAACCAGCGCTACGACGCAAGGAAGCGAGACAGCGATTAGGTCTTGTGACGGATGTAGTCAGCGCATCGGACGAGCCAAAAGCGCAACAAGAAGGCGCGGTAGAAGAACGAGAACATGTAGCTGAAAGCTCATCTGTCTCTGAGCGCGAATGGTAAGCCATCACTTCTTTCTTTCTACTTGCAAGCTAACTCGGAACAGCGCAATATGTCTCTCAACTCTCCACGCCCCCTCGCCCCCCGAACCAGCCCTGATAACCTCACAAGCTACAGTCGACGACGCCGCCGTCCCTGTCCCATCTACTTCCACACCCGACGCCAACACATCCATCCTAAAATTGCAAGTCTGCAGCCACGAATTCCACTCTGAATGTCTCGTATCCTGGTTCGTCCTGCGCAAAACAAGCTGTCCCATATGTCGCGCGGCATACATCTCCAAAGAGGAAATGAAAGCGTATGAGGACGAGGAAGCGGCGCTTACGGCCGAGCCAGCGGTGGTGGAGCAGATGAGCGTTGTGGAGCCGCCGATTATTGTTGGGAGACATATTATCCGGACGGGGGATACGGGTGGGGACAGACAAACGAGTAATTGGGGGTATTTTTGGAGGGGGGAGGGGAGTGTTAGGCCGGTTGCTGCTGCGGATGCGGGTGCAAACGCGAATGTGGCAGGGATTGTCGAGAACGGAGGTGTGCAGGCGGAGAGGCCGAATAGGTGGAGGAGGATGTTGGGGAGAACGTGAGTGTGAGGAGGAAAGACACCAGTATTCCAGACGAGATGTAAATTTGACAAAATGATACCCAATTCTTCAATGTACAGACTGCGTAACTGGTGATGATCCACCCGTTTATCTGCTCTTTCAAAGAAAACCACATCACCATTCCCTCACCTCCCCACCAGGCCCAATAAATCCCGGACTAACCCAAGCCTTCGCATCCCTACTCTCCCTCCTCACCCACTCCTCATCAATCTCAATCCCCAACCCCGGCCCCTTCATCAACTCAATATACCCTTCCTTGACATCCCATACCTCAGGATTCTTAGTATAGCTCGTCAAATCCTGACTGCCAGCATTATAATGTATGCCTAAACTCATTTCCTGTATCGTAAAATTCGCAAGCGTGCAATCAACCTGGCAACATGCGGCGAGTGCGATTGGGCCTAAGGGGCAGTGTGGTGCGATAGCAACGTCGTACGCTTCTGCCATGCCGGCGATACGGCGCATTTCGCTTATACCGCCTATGTGCGAGATGTCAGGCTGTAAGATATCTACACATCCCGCCTCAAGAAAAGGGCGTACATCCCACCGACTATGCAGTCTCTCGCCCAGCGCAATTGGACAGCTAGTCTGTTGCGCGAGATCCTTGATACCGTTGATGTGTTCAGATAGTAGCGGCTCTTCGATAAACATTGGATGATGGGGTTCGAGGGCACGAGCGAATTGTTTGGCCATCGGTTTGTGCACGCGCCCGTGGAAATCCATGCCGGCGTCCATGCCGAGGTCTTTTACGGTTTGGAGACGCTCGACTGCAGAGTGCAGGGAGGAGGGACTGTCGAGCCAGCCGATGTCTTCTGTGGCGTTCATTTTGACTGCGGTGAAGCCTTGAGATTTGCGGGCTTCGCTGGGTGGCGTGTTAGTGTGGATTGAGGAGCGATGGAAGTTGGAGGGAGGACGGACGCTTGTGCCTTGACGTCGCTGGGTCGATCGCCTCCGATCCAGGCGTATACTTTCAATTTATCTCGTACTTTGCCGCCCAGGAGTTGGTAGATTGGTAGATTGAGCTTGCGGGCTTTGAGATCCCAGAGGGCGATGTCGATGCCTGCCAGGGCGCTCATGAATACTGGGCCACCGCGGTAGAAGGATGTTCGCCAGCACATCTGCCAAATGTGTTCGATTTCACTGAGTCATGGTCAGAGAAGAGTTCAGATGGACCTGGAATGGGACTTGCTCTGCCTCGAAGCCGACATATCTCTCGGCCCATGCATCTAAACAACCTTCGACAGCTTGGGTGTGGCCTTCGAGTGATGCTTCACCCCAGCCGAAATTGCCATGCTCATCTGTAATCTTGACGAACAGCCATCGCGGTGGTACTCGAAAGTACTCTATGGTTGCGATTTTGCCCATCGTTTTTGGTATGTAAGACTAAATCTTTTTCGAATATACAAGTCGGATCCACTTCAACGACCGAATGTATACCTCAGCTAGCTCTTTAGACAATTCTGCACCTCCGATGGTTTGTGACGGAGAACATTCTCAACATGACAAAAACGAGCATCTCCACGACTAACCGCAACCCCTGCCCAGAACCATTCATACGTCGATGAACAAATCGGAGTCCGCATGGTTCCTGTACGGGTAACCCGACCTCGGCGCGGGGTCACTAGCGCTCCACAGTGGGCTGTCTAGACTCGGGAGCTGGGGTAATTGATGCCGAATCATGATGAGCGGCAGTTGCATTAAGGCGTGCGAATTGCGCGTTGTGTTTGGCACCTTACACGAGGAGTTTGTGAACACGTCGAAGAGTCAAGATAAAAAAGTCATCGAGGGATACAACAGTAACACAGGATTGCAAGAAAGTTCAGCGCACGAGCCACAAACATGACTTCATCTCCACCAACGGGCGTCTTCGTCCCAGTTCCCACCTTCTTCAAACCCGCATCGTCCTCCTCGCTGCAGGCCGCCGTAGATGTCGAAACCCAGATCCAGCACTCGGTCTTCCTCGCGAAAAATGGCGTTCGCGGACTTGTCCTACTCGGCTCGACTGGCGAAGCGATCCACATGTCGCGACAAGAGCGCATCGATCTCGTGTCTGGCGTCCGCAAAGGGTTGACCGATGCTGGATTTCCCGATTACCCAATTATGGCGGGTACGTTGATTAACAGCGTGGACGAGACTCTGGAGTGGCTAGAGGACTTCGAGAAGGCCGGCGCGCAATGGGGACTGGTGCTTGCGCCGGGATACTTTGGTGCGGCAGCGAGCCAGGAGGGCATACGGGAGTGGTATACTGTTGTCGCGAACAAGAGCCCTCTTCCGGTCTTGATGTGAGTAATGCAAATGGTGGACCTTGGTGAAATAAGTGATGATGATGTGACAGCTACAACTACCCAGGCGTCACCAACGGCGTCATGGTCACGCCCGACACCTACCGCATCCTCGCGCAGCACCCGAATATCGCTGGCTGCAAGATGTCGCACGCAGTCGTCTCATGGCACAACCAAGTCTCGCTCGACCCGAAGATAGACCACGCTAAGTTCAAGGTGTACTCTGGCCTGGGACAGCAACTCGGTCCCATTGTCTTCTTCGACGCTGCAGGTGTCATTGATGGACTTGCGGCTATATATCCGAAGACGGTGTGCACACTGATGAAGCTTGCGGAGACACGGCCGATCAGCGACGAGAATCTGAAGAAGATCAAGGAGCTGCAGTATACTGTGAGCACGACTGAAGAGTTTATTGGAAAGTATGGCATTGTTGGCATCAAGGAAGCCGTGAAGCGCGTCACTGGATTCGGCACGATGGAGGGCGGAAGATTACCTATCAAGGGCAAGCTGCCAGAGGGCGAGTGGGAAAAGTGGAGCGAGGTTTGGGAGAGGATACAGAAGACGGAGGACTCGCTAAGCGAGAAGGACTTCAGATGAGTAGGAGACAAGTGCTGAACATGACGCATAGCCTAGTCAGCAATGAGCATAGACCGTACTCGCAAGGTGGCGTGGACCCTCCGAATCAGTGAAGTGGAGTGTAAGCATTCACATCAGCATCGTGAATGCTACAAACGAGCGCAACCCGCCTCAGAGTCTCTGACAAATATCTTCAACATGGCCTAGTTTGCGTACATGCAGCTCCCGCAGTAAGCTACCCCGCATTGAAGTTAGACAAGCCTAAGCCAAACATACAGTACCTTCGTACTTATATGGCTACTCAGCATAGTGCCCTCTACCAGTAACTAGCACGTATACATCTTGGAAAAAGATCACTGATGGCTTCACTTGACCATACCACGCCAGCTACTCGCTTCGATAGCTTCGCCGTCTACAGAACATCCTACAAGAAGATCGGCAATCACGAAATTGAAGTCGGGATCCTGGTGCCCAAAGACCTGGAACCAGGTAAACACCCAGTCATTGTCAAATTCCATGGCGGTGGTTTAGTAAGTCACCTTTATCATACACCAATTCAACCTCACTCGCACAACCCGCATGATCATACTGACTATCAAAGATCACCGGCGACTGCCTCTATCCCGACTGGCTCGCCGCCTTCTTCATCCCCCTCATCCACCGCAACTCCGCCATCACCATCCTGCCCAACTACCGCTTGATCCCCGAACACAACGGCGCAGACATCACCTCCGACCTGGCTGATTTCTGGACCTGGTTCCACAACGGCAACGTCGACAAGTATCTTTCGTCCCAATCCCGTGACATCTCGCTAGACTACGAGCACGTGCTTGTCTCCGGAGACTCGGCGGGCGGGTACATGGCGCTCATGTCTGCGTTGACATTGCCAAGGGATAGGGTGCAAGCGTGTTTGGCGCAGTATCCAATGACGTGGTATTTGCGGCGCTCACCAGCTGAAGAATTCCTGGATGAGCCAGCTCCCGGACCAGAGATCATCGACGAACACATGTCTTCCGTAACTCCAGACACAGTGATTTCCTCAGCCACACCGCCCGCGCGCATGCGTCTTTCCTATGCGATGTCTGTGTTCAATCGCTACCTAGAGTTCTTCGGCGACGATAAGAAGTTGTGGCCGATGTATCTCATTGAAGACAAGGACTGGGCGCCGCCGACGTGGATTATTCATGGTGATGCGGATACGGCGGTGAGTATTGAGGATAGCAGGGAGTTTGTGGAGAAGTGGAAGGCTAGGGGTATGGGGAATGAGGCTAGGCTTGACGTTAGAGAGGGGATGGAGCATGGGTTTGATATTGGGATGAGGGAGAACGAGGAGAAGTGGTTGAGAGATGGGCTGGGGTGGGTCGAGGGGAAGTGGTTGGGTCAGGGTTAGCCTGCGAGTATGGACGTGGAGGTGGAGATGAATGGATGAATTAGTATGGATCTTGGGATATGCACTGGACCTACCATACACTCGCAGTATACACCACCACAGTCGTCGCAAGCATAATCATCCCCCACACCGACGCAGCCATGACTTCCCCCGCCCCTCCAAGCGCAGACTGCGATCCTCCACCAGCAATTTCACCCTGCCCATTTCCACCACCATTACTCCCTCCACTGTTCGTTCCTGGCCCACCAACCTGCCCACCATCACTCCGCGGCGTCGTTTCAATCGCAATATTTTGAATCGGCTGGCCCGGCGGATTATTCACGCTCGCGACCAGCGCGCTGAAGTTCATCATCGGATTCTCAATACTCGCACAACTGACGCGTCCGCCATTGGCGCTCAGCGGGCCGGGGTTCGGTTTCGTCTGCAACTGTCCCGCACCTGGGAAGCGGGATATCGAGTTCGTAACGCTGATTGGTAGATTGAATATTGTGTACCGATCATCCCCGTTCAATCTGTAATTCTGGTGTATGGAGATGTTGTATTCGCCGCGCAGGGTGCCTTGGGTGTCTTGCCCGTCGCCGACGAGACAGTCTGGCCACTCGAAGTTGATGTGTTTTACTGTTTGGCCGAGTTCTTGCTGCGTTATGTCTGCGAAGGGTGGGGTAGAGGTTGTGATGTTTGAGATTGTGAAGTTCTTTTGGAGTATGGTGGAGGTGAGGAAGAGGGTGAAGTTGTTGACTTGGGTTAGTGGGTCGGATGTGCTGCGTGGTGGGACGGGGAGTTTACCGTCGCCGGAGACATCGAGGGCGATTTGGAGGAAGTCTCCGCCCATGGGTGTGAAGGGCTGGGGCTAATGGGATGTTAGCGGTTGATAAGGGCGATGTAGGATATTGCGCATACTGCTAGGATTATGCCCAGCCCAGGAGTGAAGATGCGTCCATTGACAATGTTGAATGCGCTCTTGTCTGGCTGTCCATTCTGTCGTCTGTGAAGTCGGTGGTCACCTGCCCACGATCCAATCGTCTGCGCATCGCCCGAATCCCAAATCAAACATGATGAAAAGAGTAGTAGTGAACGCGGTAGAGAGAATAATGTGTTCATTGCACAGCAACGATAGTTATTCTGTGCTCACGTAACATAGAGGACGTCAAGAAGGTAAGTGGGCAGCCCACGCAACGGAGCAAGTTGCGCATATCAAGGCAGAGTCATTATATGAAATGAGCCGCTATAACCGATTCAAATCCTGAAATGCAGCGCATGAGATCACACACGAAGTGGGTGTAGGCCGATCATGCCTTGCACGTAGCCGAGAAGTTCGCGACGTCCTAGAGCGGCGAACGGATCTGTCTCCGGATGCGATGGATATGCAAATGTGCGTTTGAGACGTGTGATGTCTGAGACATGGTCGATTGTTGCTGAGCCGTGCCTGAGGCGGGAATGACGCTTGAGTACGAATATGGCTAGCGCTTCGCTTATTCATCATAAGCTTGGGTCGCGGTCAGGTCGTTTGTTCCTTCCCACGCTCATGTTCATTACGTTGTAAACAGCGCCATCTGACCATGATCTCGTTGCCACCAGTTTCCTAAGAAGATTGCGAATTGCCTGATGTAGGCCTCTCTTCAAAGCAGTACACGCATCGTGAAGCCACACGACTACCTTGGACAAGCGCGTCATGCCCGCCATTCTTGTTCTCTGAGCATAGAAATGACCCTTCAGCGCTCGAATGTAAGAGCTGAGATGGTATGCGCAAGGGACGCTTCTCCGATGGGAGCACATGCATTTCTGAAAGACCTCACGAACAGCTGGCCAAGGGGTTCGCCAAGCATCGAATGTTGAAAATATGAGCATGCGCCAAACAGTCGATAACGGTTTTCAGTCTTGACTGGCTCGGAAGATTTTAAGCTTTAGGGCTGGAGCTCACCAATGCTACGACGCAAGGCGAGAGCTCAGATGCATATCCGCCGCCACCACGTTCAGCTGAACCGGCCATGCAAACAGACCTCCATTACCAGCTCGCATATCTCGCTTTTCACGCCTGAAAGAGTCACATATGGCAATGGTCTTCATAGCCAAGATGTAGTGCGATCTGCTACCAAGCCAGCTATGCGCCACAAACAAATGGTAGGAGTAATTTTTTTCCATTCTGCGAAAATCTGTCTATTATCGATCACATTTGAAATGCTTCCATCGCCACGAGGTTTCTTTCTTCTCATTGCGTATTCCCCAATTGGAGAGAAAAGGAGGATGTTGAGATCCTTGTGACGGTGTGACACTTCAGGTTGTAAAGGGTTCAAGGGGGACAATCTACCCACTCACTCACATAGTCGCTGGCGACTTTCCCAACCGTACGCGACAATGCCATTGCGAAGGTAGAAGGACAATTCGACAGCTTCGACTCGATTGAGCCCAAGCTTGGCTAGATTCAGGACTTTGCAGGGCTGGGTCTGCAGAGGTGCCAACTTGGCGTGTAATGAAGCTCTTATTGTACTTCACAGTGATGTCTGTGTATTCGGGATCTGAGCAAGTAGTCGGTGAAAACTGACCGAGGAGGATTACCTCATCCGGTTGATTCCTCGTTGCCCATTCCTTAGCAAATAAAAGTTCGTGCTACAAGCCGCTCACACCAACCTGGCGAAGCAGCGACGGCAGCTGTGCTTATTCATTGCTGCACCAGTGATGTCGACGGTGACTTTGAGTTCGTGAATATGCTGCAGTGTGAGGCGATTGCCTAGTAAAACTACGCTTCGTCACACCAATATGAGACAATGTGGCACTAAGTCTGCCTTTGCAAGCCGCTGTCTGGTAGGTACTCCTCTTCAGCTGTACTCGTCTTCCCTGTTTCAGCGACATGCAGCGATATGCAACCTCATCCATTGCTGTGTACTTTGATATGATCCGCCTTGGGATCTGTAGAGTCGCCGGCGTATAGTCGAGCCACAAAGTTCTAGATAGCAGAGTATATCTATATGCTAGCTAACAAGTTCTGCACTACGTGCACAACGGGCAAATCAGCAGGGGCGGGTTAGTGCCACGTGGCGGTGGCTGTGCTAGTCCATCGCCTACGGGAACAAGTAGAAAGAAACATCGATCGCATCGCTCGCTCCGTACACAGTCCCCCCACACAGAAGACCTCATGAGCGAAGACGGCAATGGAAGCGACACACCGTCAGAACGGAAACGGGATAAATTCAACCAGTTGCTGTATGTGAACTATGCTACGAGTAGCCCCACTTATGCCCCGCCTCATCGCATCTTGCAGCCATCCTGTATCTGACATCTTTGACAGGCAGAAGAGTTATCACCAGGGTGATATAGCACTCAAACACGCACTTGGTCTCGGCGCTACGCAGAATGTAATTCCCATCTCCCAGCCTTTGACCAGCGGGTCACCGCGAACAGTTGAGGTTGGCTGGCATCCTGTGGGTGGATTAGCGGGCAAGTGGTTCGCGGAGAAGACGGGGCTAGGTAAACTGATTACGGACAAAATCAATGAATATCCCGATCCGACGCAGCATTGGGCTGTGCTAGTGGGTGGTTATGCGCATCAATTGTGGATGGACGAAAGTTTCGATGTCATCTATACGAATGCGCGAATTGAACCGAAGGAGTAAGTCACGTTCACAAGAGTGGTATGACGTGCGCTTACCGTTGTGTATAGGTGGAGGACATTCCACGTTGGAGAGACGTGCTTCAATGACGATGCGCTCAGGAGGGCCGGTGAGTGCTCCGCTTGAAACTGTTCTAGGTACATGATACTCATTGCACGGCATTTAGGCGAGGCCGTCATACAACAGATCCGTAGCACGCGCCCAGGCTACAATCTGATCAGCAACAACTGTCAAACCTACGTTCTGCAGCTCCTCGATGCTATCAGGGTCTCCCAGATCAAAGAGTTCGGCACTACACTAGCTGTATACGATCGTCTATTTGGAACTGGAAAAGTTTCAGATCTCTTTGTGGATGGAGATGGTAATTTACAGCCCAACAATTCAGCAGGTGAGGGGATGGTAGTAGCTCCAATAGAGGGCCAGGAAATAGGTGTCATTGGCGGAAAGGCTAATCATAGTTCTGTGTTATATCACCATCCTGAGGCGTTGTTGCATCAGGGCCAGGATACTGCTAGCGGGCCCACGCAGGAGAACTCGATCCTGTTTGCGCAGCAGGTGATGAATGCAAACACCACGCAACTCAACGCGGAAGAGGAGATGCATAGAGGCATAGGCGAAAAGACCCACATAGAACCTAAGGGGAGAAGCTGGAGCGAGAAGACGAATTCTCTTCTAGGGAGGTTCAAGCGATAGGCTCGATGACACAACTTCCAGAACTCATTCTCTCTGGAAAATCGAGGAGGTGCGATCTTTTCAAGGGACTGATATATGGTCAAGGCTACTAGGTCGCCCAAGATACGGATCGAGACCAACCTTCACGGCCGTAGTGTATTTTGATATTTACTATTCTTTGTTAGCATCGTAGATTAGCATGAGCGCCCACCAAATCGGGTGAAGTATATTTCGTTAATGAAATTGGCTTGAAAGGATAGTGGGTGGTCTGAATGTGGGCCAACATGGTGCGAAATCCTAATCTCCGCGCAGCTTTAGGTAAGCTCTAGAATGCTAAGATGTATCCTCAATGCATTGCCACAAAGCTCAGGACAGCTTAGTCATTGATTGATTTAACACAGTCGAAGCTCAGGTTTGAAAGCGGAAGTGGGCTCTAGTTCGGTCACTTTTGATGTAAGTGTCTTCCGCGTGCTGCCAGCCAGAGTCGGATGGTTTAGGTGTGACGTAGTCAGCTTGCACGAATAGCAATTATGCGGTGAGACAGGCGAAAGGTATTGTCGCCGCAGACTTCAGAGAGACGCTTTATCCTACTCGTTTAGAACTCCAATATTTTCGAACTTTAAAATCGATGTCTTAAGATGCTCAAGATTGTCCATTGTGGCGTGGTCTGGGAAGGAGCGGCGGGGCACTAGCCTCACTGAAACTAGTTTAAAGTGATACTCGATTTCCTACTGTCCGCCGATCCTGGTCCTTTCTTTGCAGTCCAACAGCAGACAACTACTGTTCATGCATCTAACTCAGACGCTCTCGTTCAACTCATCCACGTGTCATACTGGCATGTGCTCACCATTGGCCATTTGTCTTGCATGCTCTCTGGACGGAAACCATGCGCGCCAGCGACGGCAGTCTCAGTTTGCAGGTGCAAATTACGACACCTAGACATTTCGACCCAGCTCGATCAATCTTCGTCCAGCCATGAAGCTACTGAGTCTATCTTGAAATCCATCAGCGCTAAACATTGTGCAGCTGCCCACGCAGACGTATGAACAGTACACCACTGCATCTCACATTGTGTTAGGCTAAACACCAGAGTGCACATCCCGAAACTGATAGCATACTGTGGGCTCACAATGTATACCGTGAATTTGCTAGAGACACCGTAATCGATCTTGTTTACTTCAGCACTTCAACAATGTCAGAGCATTTCAACAGCATATAAGCCTCACCCAGCGTTCTTCACAGCCTCAATAATCCATTCGAGCTTGTCTCATCCACCTAGAATCCAATTCGCGGTTCTCTTGGATCTGCTCAGCCTCGTATCAGCACGGAGCATTCATCGCCGAGACGTAACTATCTTACGTTTGGATTTCGAACGCCACTTTGGGGACTCCATCGTTCTCCTGGTGAGAATTGTTATTGAGCACTTCCGATGCCGCATTGCCTTCGGCCGGGGGATTTCGCGACACTCTTCGGTTCTACAGATATGAACCAGGCCCGTCAAACCCAAGCTCCATACCAACACCGAAAGGTCAAAGCTGAAACTGAAGACGAAGCAGCCGCAGTAGACAAGGGCGCCTCGGGAACTGGCATGGTCGATACCCTACAAACCTTGACAACGATGGGAAACTCGGCTATCTTCGAACGAATTCGCTCCCAAATTAAGAAACGCACTGGTAACCGAGTCGACGTCCACCTTTTGATGGGCGCCTTCTTCGCGCTGAAAGCTGCTCATACCATCGTCCCGGCCATGGCATCATCAGTCTTTGACCAAGGCAAGACGAATGTCTCTTCGTCGGTCATTGTCCCCCCAAACGACTTGATCTTATACGAACCTCTGCGTCGTTTCATTGGTCAAAAGGTTATCACTTTTGGGCATCGCTGGTACAAGTTCTCTGGAGAGCACAAAATCACCAACCGCGTCGACGAACTTGAAGATATTCCTGGTGCTGCAAAGGAGACTTTCCAGCACAACGGCACAACTTTCTTCTTCGATGAGAAAGAAGTGCCGGGAGAAGATGATGATCCACGCTTGACAATACGCTGCTTGGGTCACTCAAACGCTCCTCTCCTGAAACTCCTAGACTTTGTTCGACAGGAAGCCAAGAACAGCTTTCAGCTTACGGTGATCAAAATAGCGGCGGTGGGACGAGCAAAAGAAAATACCTGGCGTGCAGAGCGTTCTTTGTCGACCATCGATCTGGACCTCGAAATAATGACTAAGATCAAAATGGATGCAGAGGCGTTCTTCGCAGAAGACAGCCGTGGCTTCTACGAGTCTATTGGCCGACCTTATTTCCGAGGGTGGCTTCTCCATGGACCTCCTGGAACGGGCAAGACATCTATCTCCGTAGCTGTCGCGTCACACTTCGAGGCCCCTCTCGTTCTTGTCACACTGAAAGGAGTGACTGACCAAGATTTAGAAGCCGCATTCAAGACTCTACCTGCTCGGTGTGTCGTTCTTCTCGAAGACATAGACTGCGCAGGTGCGGATGTGGGTGATCGGGACGTCCATGGTGTGAATACATTTTCCGCCGGAAACGCTGGCGTCCCACGCGGTTCACCTGCGTTGACCTCTGGTGCAACACAACAGCCATGGTTGCAGAAGCTGTACGGTCAGCAGGGACATCCACATCAACAGCATTTTTCAAAGATCGACCACCAAGCCCAGCCAGTCCATCCCGGCGGACTCTTCGGAGACCTCGGCATGTATCAAGAACCCTCCCAATCTGTAACTACTTCAGCAACAGAGTCTAACCCACCTGCACCCGTCTCTTTGAACGGATTGCTCAACGTGATAGACGGCGCCGCTGCAGCCGAGGGTCGACTACTCATCACGACCACCAACTGCCCCGAGAAGCTCGACAATGCCTTTCTCCGAGCCGGCCGTGCTGACGAAAAGTTCAAGATTGACTACGCTACCAAGCTTACCGCCGAACTCACTTTTAAGCGCATTTTCGGTTTGGACAAGAAGAATAAGTTCAAGCCAGAGGCAATCGATCGCCTTGCGAAAGCTTTTGCAGCGCAGTTCCCGTCTCGCAGCAAGATCTGTACGGCTGAGCTAGCTAAGTACTGCGGTCAGTATCGCGCACGCCCGCACGAAGCTATCAGAGAGTTTGCTGACTGGCTCAAGGTCGGCGATGACAAGTTCGCTTATCGCGTGACTGATCTCACTTCATATGTCGAAGATGACGGCGTTAATATCCCGGAGCCATTCAATTTGGCGTTGCTCGAGGTAGGTTCCGATGACATGCTTGACATTCCTGCCCCAGAAATTCCAACGCCACTAGCCGAGGCTGCACCAAATTCTGCTCCTTGGTATCCTTTCGATTGGATCCGCGGTGAAAAGATCGGCAAGCCTGCGGTCGTTGGGGAAGAGCAAATCGCCGGGTTTTCAGGGCATGTCTACGAAAGCATCAGCCTCACTGACAATGGTCCCAAGCCATCTCGCCACATCGACTTTGATGTGGAAGACGTACTTATGGACTTTGTGCCTGAGTACGCTCTCAGGAAACATCTCACCAAATCCGCCGCATGTTCACATGCATATGAGCAATCAATCTGGGACCAAGTTTCTTGCGCCTCTGCCGACTCGGACGATCTGGCTTGTGTTTCTCCTCGTCCTCTCGAGGAAGACACAGCAAGCCCGATATCCGACACTAATTGTGGTGCAGAACTTGGTATTGAGATAAAGGCTGACACTGGTGTGCTTGCCAACATAGATACATTTGGGCGTAGCGACTCCTTGGTCGATATCTTGCAGCCGTTCGCATAAATTTTGCCATAGACCAGCACATGTTCGATGCACAACATCAGTGCGAAGTTAAAAAAAAAAAGTATATGAAGTGTATTCGTGATCAATGCAATGAATTCAGGACAAGACATAACTTTGGATGCAATGTATTTGGAGATGCAGGGCAAGAGTCCGAGCATGGAAGTCATGCAATTGGTAGTGCACTCTCAACTCGCGATCCCCGGTGAATCAAGAAGTAAAGCCCTCCCACTTTTCTCGGCCGGTTTTCATTTCACCATAACCAGAAACTAAGATCACGCTTGTTCAAGACGATGCAACGTTATTTTCCGCAATAAGGCTCGGCACGCATTGCGCAATTGGCTACACAGCCTAAGCCATTTTGTAGAAGGTCAAAAGTATATGATCAATACTAATTGATAATTTGTTCGAATGAGGAGAGTGGTCTGTTCCGTTCCGCGCATCCTCTATGCTCCCACACAAGCCGAGTCAGAGAGCAGGAGTAATATGTAGCACGCTGTGCATATGTTATATCTCACGACTATGCCAACTTGCGGAGAACTTGCTCAACATATCTTCAATCTCCCCAACAAGCCGTTTCCTGGTCTGTAGGCCTCGTCGAAGACGCTCATTCGATAAGTCGTGCAGCTACTTGTGTGCAATATTGTCAGAAACGATATGCAAGTACTCGAATCTAGTATTCCCTTCTAGCAACGCCTGCGCCATATGCTCTATCTCTAGATTCACCCAGTCGAAGAAATTTTTCTTGTCTTTAAAGCTATATCTTTGTTTCCTGGAGGACTGAAGAGAGAGTGTAGTGGATCCCATGCTCGACTGGATTGGAGGCAGGTGCCGCGTCTGCTAGTACGTTCGTCCAGGGTATTGTCGACCCGTTGACCATGGTACAAGCCCACTCTTAGACAAACGTTCGGCCTTGATATACGCCATTATAACCTTCCACGGGCTCACTCATCTGATGAAACACCATTTGAGCAAGCTTTGCGTCTTTGATCAACCGTAAGCCATGAGGGTTGACCACCTAAAGCATCGCGCCGATGGCGCCTTTGTATCCACTATCCATAACACCCGCGTGGATGAGTGCTCCGGAGCCGAACAATGAGCTACGAACGAAAATCTGGCCCATGAGGTCAAGAGGCATGTTGACAATCTCATGGAATTCAACGAGGTAGGAACCGCAGGAGACGTCGGTGTACTCGCTGGGACAATTGTTGTATTTTTCGGGTGTTTGCTGGGTACTGTCGTCGATTGAGACTGACGGTTCAATAACGGCCCTGCTCGACCTTGAGTCTCTTTTAAATGGAATTTCGACCGTTTGTGCCGTTCTTCGTTGTTTGTTGTCGAAATCGATAGTGCCGGGCGATGTCCATGTCATTATTCGCTTGAGTGTAAGGTCGATACCACATGGTTGAGTCTGGTGCTCGGCTGAGAGCACTTGCGTGATGATCTTACATGACAGCGCGACACGCCCAGGAATGATCATCGTGCTAATCGTCAGCGATAATCCCTTGATAGGGGACAGCGTACAGTGGTAGCGAGTCAATGGATTGGCGCTCGTAAGCGGTCGAATGGTAGCCTAGTGGACATGGGAGGAGGAAGTTGCGAGCCCTCTTTTATTATTGGGCACAGAGTGGGGTTCAAATGGAAGGCACGTGCACGATACAATGACCTCCCTCACGGGGAGAGCCTACTGCGGGACGGGGGAGACACCCGTACTGTATCCTCTCAATCATGTTTCGATGTACCTTGAATGACATCGACTGTCTGGCGGAATGGATCGGATTGATAGATTGAATATCTGACATGACTTGATCTCGACAAAAGAAATACCTAAGTGAGCGAGCTAAAAGGAAACAACTCCGTAAGGCGCCACGCTCGTGAGCGATGCTCATTGGGTATCGTATAATAGAGGCGGTGAGACGTATATTGGTAAGGAAAAACGGTTCTAATGGCCAGTGGCTGCAAGAATGGCTTTGCGGCTAACGGCTCGATTCGATTGATCGGTGAAGGCGCGACAAGGCTTCGACGGTGGATGCGAGGGGATGTGAGACACCCCTTTGAGTTGCTCGCCAGAAATAGCATCTTGTCCATCGTTGGCAGTCAAACTACGCATCCGGATTCCGCAAGGGATGTGCATTATCCGACGGGAACGTCGTCGCTGGGCTGACGTGCTGTGACGATTCCGGGCTATTATTCTTGCTCGACTCGGGCGTCTGTGTGGGCGATCGCGAGACGATATAGAGATCTTCGTAGGTGCCCAAGATCATGTGCTTCCACTTGGCCAGCTTAGGTAGCCCAACATTCGCTATGGAGACCTTGAGTGTGGGCTTCTCGGCATACTTCTCACGCTCCTCAGGCATCATGAGGTCCTCCCCTAGGATATCCAAACGGCTATTGCCACGGGGTATTGGTTTTCGAGTAACGCGCATGAAGGGTAGGTTGGGGTCTATTGAAGCCTGTGTTAGTGGCGAAGTACCAAGTTGGTTGTGGAGGCAACTTACCTTGGTCCAGCTCTGCACATAGATCATGCTCGGTCTTGACTTCTAGTCCTCTTGCGCCTGAGCGATACTTGTAGACGAGAATAGATTTGCTGCCATGCTCGTCAAGGTCGAATAGACTGCTAGCCTTACTTGATGCGGTACCAGACGTCGATATCGATTTGAAGGTCATGCTGTCGTCTTGCATTCGAGGGTCGACTGAGGAAAGATGAGGCTGAGACGTGTAGTAGCGAAAATAGGGCTTTGGGGGAGGATGAGTAGCGGCGGTTGCGGTCTGGCTTTCAAAGGGCACTGGTTGTGTCTGACAAACGGCTGGTCAGGGCTCGCAGCGGGTTTGTATAGGAGCGGCGCAGAAGTCTGGTGATTTGGTCGAAGCAAAGGGAAAGCGCAGGTGGAGTGACGGCTGAAGGTTCTGGATTATCAAAGGAATGGAGGCAGCGTCACATCAGGCCTGCGCCTCACAGAATCCGGGCTCAAGCGAGCGAGACGTGGCTGGTGGTGCGAATGATGTTGGCGTCGGAGAGATTGGTTCGTTGATTGGTTAGATTTTGAGGCTGTGCCGGAGGTGAGGGTGATTGGCTGTGACGCAACAGCGAGGATGGAGCACTTGGCGACATCGTACGACGACAGCTTGTGACAGGTCGCTTGGTGAATCAAATTTGTATTTCGCATGGATCATTATGGATTGTGTTTGAGATTCGCGAAGCTGCGGGCCCTCCTGGACGACGAACAAGAGGAACTCACGACAGGGTCTATTCGCCATGTCGAAAGCAGACCGGTACATGCTTCTATCCTCAGGATACGCCAGTCTCATC
This sequence comes from Setomelanomma holmii, assembly GCA_010015745.1. Taxonomy (NCBI): domain Eukaryota; kingdom Fungi; phylum Ascomycota; class Dothideomycetes; order Pleosporales; family Phaeosphaeriaceae; genus Setomelanomma; species Setomelanomma holmii. The sequence continues at coordinate 58,613 of ML978195.1, forward strand.
GGAACCCTTCCTCACTCCAGGAATCCTCTGGCCGAGCGATTATGCCCCATGCTTCCAGTGTCATCTGGTCATATCCGCGACGCCATCCAGGTGACTTTCTGCGTTCTCCCTTGCCCTGGACTGCATCTGCATACCCGCGTTCGCTTGCTGTCATGCATCACAAAGAGGCGTCATCTGGACTGTTTCTTAAAGCTCGCTTCCGGTTTGCTCGAGTTGTGGTACTCTTGGGCGCAGGAGCATATCGCAGGACATCAGTTTGCCCGCTGCTGCCGCCTATCGTCGCCCCTTCAGGCAGCTAGGAATGTGCAAGTCGAACCTGGGGCCGTCAAGACTGCTGCTTGATGCGAATGATGAATAGTAAAACACAAGCTTTGCGGAGGCTGATCTCATCACCCTTCTCCATAGTTACACAGATCTCGCACACCCCTGACTGCCCCATCAAACGTCCGAAAAGGTGACCAGCCCATGCGAGGCGTCGGAACAATTTCAGGTGCATTCTGTCATCGAGGGTCCTCAGGAGGGCGCAGTCGCAGCACCGCCAGCCCGGCTCGACAAATCAGGTCACCGCATCCCCGAATCCATTCGGCAGTGTCAGCCACACCCGCTTCCGCTAGCCTGTCCCCTTCCCCAGCGCCCCAGCTTCCACACCTCGCCCTTGTGCGCACATCATGTCATGAGGCTCTTTGCGGCCTTATTTACTACCACGCTACCCGCATAGTCCCGCGCATTCCCTCACACAGCAATCAAATTCCGGCATCCGTCGTGCCTTAGTCTTGTCGCATGCAAGCTACGATACATAGACCAGGCGCAACCACCACCGACAAGATGCTGCAACCTCCGACAGACTCGCTGGCGCAGTCTCGGCCGCTTAGTGTTATGACAAACGCGACATCGGCGACTGCGCAGGACAAGACGGGCGAGACGTGGAAGGTGAATGTGAACAAGGATAACTGCTGGGAAGACTTGATCTTGACGTTAGGTACGTACATTTCTTGCGTGCGCAGTCAGCCTGGTGCATGCCATACATGGTTGAGGAGAAGTCAGGGGTGCGTTAAGATTATAAGCATGAGGAGTAGAAGCTTGGTACCTTGACAACGCGCCTACAGTTCGCCTGGAGACGCCTCACGATGCGCCTATCGCCCACGTTGCGCAAACCGAAGTACGCAAGAACGGCCGTGTACATGTTCTGTCGGGGCTGGCAGCGCACATGAGACTATTCGGGAACTATCAAGCTAACGACCTGCACAGATGGCGGCGGCATTCGAGGCTACTCCAGCCTGCTCATTCTCAAGCAACTTATGCACGAAATCTCCGTATGCGAACTACGACTACAGAAAGAAGAGGGACCCGTTGGTGGCAGCACACGACAGGACTTCAAAGAAGATGAACTACTGCCATGCCACTACTTCGACTACATGTACGGCACAAGCACAGGCGGACTAATATCAGTCATGCTTGCACGACTACGAATGACGGTTACACAATGTCTCGAAATTTATCGGCGCGTCGGCCACGAGCTGTTCGGTCATCGGAGAAACATCCTTCCGCTGGCAACGAAGTACCACCATAAACCGCTGGAAAAGGCTGTCCAGGAGATTGTTGCGCAGTATTGCAAGCAGCATGAAGATTGTGATGGTCACGACTGGCATCCATGGCACCCAGAAGACCAAGACCAACCGGTCACCACGACTATGAAGACTCCTGAAGGCTCTCTGGGCAACTCATCGACATGGTCCTCAAATGCTGGCAAATCATCGACCTCGCTGCCGCCTGTAGAAAGAATATGCCAGTCGATATGCCTTACTGCCACACACAGCGGCCAAATTGGAGAAGCCTACCTGCTTCGATCATTCAACCACAAGTACAACGAAAAGACCTTCCCTCCTTGGGCAATCACCTACAACGAAGGAGCCGACAAGCTGAAGATCTGGCAAGTAACCCGAGCGACTTCAGCCGCACCCTTTTACTTTGACATGCTGGTAGCCAACGTCAACAATGAGCGAATGGGCTTCAAAGACGGAGGCATTCGTGAGAACAACCCTTCATTTGCAGCATATAGCGAACATGGATCCATGCACGGCGATGAGCACGAGCCCGGACTTCTTCTTTCAATCGGTACTGGACTGCCCAATACAGATAACGACGGCTTTGCGGCAATATGGCCAGGCCCGCTTGGCAAGCTGAAGCTTCTTCAGAAATGGAGCGAGAAGTTTGCCGTTTTCAAGAATGTCTTGATCAAGTACACGGAAGGCGAGAAGCAGCATCGAAACATGAGGACCATTGCCAAAGGCGAACACCGGTGGTATAAGCGCTTGAACGTCGATAAAGGGCTTCAGAATCTCAGGCTCGACAATTGGGAGAAAGGATCCTGGACCAATCCGCAGACTGGCGAGGAAAAAGTTGTCAATGGCGGCAAAACCCTGTCGACTATGGAAGAAGCCACGCGTGCCTACCTTACGCGGACACACTTGGAGAAGCCTGGTGGTCATACAGAATACCAACCTCCTAAGATCGTGCTACAACAAGTGGCAGAACGACTAGTTCGTCATCGGCGACTACGCGAAGCTACCAAAGATGAAGACCTTAAGAGATGGCAGACACACATGGGCCAGTGGCTGACTGGTGAACTCAAGTCAGAAGATGCGCTGGTCGTCATCCCTGAGCCTCGGCGGAAAGGGTCAAAAGGCAGTTCGCGTCCTTGAAGCAAACACTCGGAACGATGAGCCTAGCTCTCGTTAGAAACATGTTCGAATGAGAAGGGGCGAGGCTGTTCCATTGCGAATACATTCACGATCAGTCTTCCTCATTGTTTGACCGAATCTGTCGACCGGCGATCCGGTCGGACGACCTACGCGTCACGAGAAGTGCGGCGTCCACAAGCGGCAGCGAGATCGAAGCATGAGTTGCGTCTACAAACTGTCGCCCGCTCCATTCCCAATTCAAGTCAAGCGCATCTGGGATATTCTTGCTTGTAACATTCCCTTTATACATCTCATCTATCTTCTTTACCATCCAGCATGGCGTTGCATACATGAAGCATTTTCCCATTTCCCTAGCATAGCGCACGGAGCATCCCACATCATATACCCTCCCACGGCATCGGTACCAGAGATATCATATCTTGCATTTGGCGTTGGCGTCGAGCATTCAGCATGGCAACCTACATAGCGTAGGCGCGTAGGAGGAAGTGCGGAACGGAAGATACCACTCTCTTAACCTGAAATCAACATTGGTTATCCATCACTAGATCTGGCAACGATTCGTGCAAGGTCCTTGCAAAACCATCGTCTCAAATTTTTGAAGTATATTTCATGTTCCTGGATTTCTTCAGATATTTGCGCCTCAATTAACGTGAAATGGCAAGACAGCCAAACCTCAACAACAACATGAGATTGCCTTTAAACTTCTCATCCTTCAGTTCTCTGCTGGTACAACCATGCTTATTCCAAGATCTGCCTCTTGGATGTATTAAGTATCGTTTGAACAAAATAATTGTTCTTCGTGCGTCGTGATAGGCCTGTGATCTATGGCTGGGCGTTGCACGACAGCGACTCGCCTCGGACGTCATCAGGGCCCCGATTCGCCAAATCGACCTCTCATGATTGATCACATGCCCGCAGGCGAAGTCAAGAATGCGACGCGACAACAGCTCATGAATCTTTCTGCTGATAACGCAGCGTGGGTGCTCGCCATCGCCGTCACTCGAATCGGCTACACGTGGGAGCTGCAGCCGCTCTCAATGGTTACCTTGGCAGCCGCTTCCATCTGAACGATCGACGGCCAGTCCAAGCTCTGCCAGACTTTGCGTGCAGCAGCGGGGAGCTCCATGCACGTGCTGTTTCCTGCGTCGCCGGTCTCTGCTGAAGCTTCAATTCCTTTGTGTTTGATTTCTAGCCTTCTTTTCTTATCCCTTCAATAGCGTGTGGACGTGCAATTGCGCGCGACTTGCCCAGCATGAGGTCCGTAAACCCCGGCGCTGCACATCCGCCTATCTCCCTCCAATCGTCGCACAGCGCCATGATGTCAACGGGAACTAATGCGAGCGCGCAGGTTTGGCCAGCAATTGAAGCAGTCGATGAACAAGGAGTGGGTCTTCAACTATATCGACTACGAGAAGCTTAAGAACGCGCTGCGAGTGCACCACATCTGGGACGAGGAGTCGGAGCAGGGCTTCGTTGAGCAGCTGGAGACAGAGCTCGACAAGGTCTACACCTTCCAGCGCGTCAAGAGCGGCGAGATCATAAGACGCATAGCATCGTCGGAGAAGGAGGTCAAGGATGCCGTCGCGCGTGTGCAGCAACAGGCTCTTGGCCAGGATAGCGACTCGGTCGAGGAGGACTTCGACCTGCTGGAGGAGGACCTGAGCGACATCATTGCAGATGTGCACGACCTCGCCAAGTTCACGCAGCTGAACTACACGGGCTTCCAGAAGATCATTAAGAAGCATGACGTACATATCATCACTCTGCGACCTCAATTGTTGCTAATGGAGGCAGAAAAACACGCGCTGGATGCTCAAACCCGTATTCGCTGCACGCCTCAAGGTCAAGCCCTTCTTCCAAGACAACTACGACTCGTATGTCATCAAACTATCTAGGCTCTACGACGTCGTACGTACTCGTGGCAACCCGATCAAAGGCGACTCGTCGGCGGGAGGCAAGCAGCAAAACTTTGTCCGGCAGACGACAAAGTATTGGGTGCATAAGGATAACATCGTGGAGCTGAAGCTCATTATACTGAAACATCTGCCGGTGCTTGTCTTCAACCCTAACAAGGAATTCAATGACGAGGATGCGGCTATTACCTCCATCTACTTCGATAACACAGAGACATGGGAGCTATACGAGGGCCGCTTGAAGAAGACAGAAGGCGCCGAGGCCATTCGATTGCGCTGGTATGGAGGCATGTCCAGCGACACCATCTTCATCGAGCGCAAGACGCATCGCGAAGACTGGACAGGCGAGGAGTCCGTGAAGGCCCGGTTCAAGCTGAAGGAGAAGAACGTGAATGCCTACCTGCGCGGCGAACTCAAGCCAGAGCAGGTTTTCGAGAAGGAGCGAAGGGAGCAGAAGAGATCTGAGAAGGATATTGCCTCGGACGAACAGCTCGCTCGCGAGATCCAATACCGCGTCTTGACCCGCAAGCTCGTGCCCGTAACCCGCTCGTTCTACCACCGCACTGCCTTCCAGCTGCCTGGCGACGCTCGCGTCCGTATCTCGCTCGACACAGAGCTTACTATGACCCGCGAAGACAACCTGGACGGCAAGAAGCGTGCAGGCGACAACTGGCGGCGGATGGACATTGGTGTGGACTGGCCGTTCAGGCAATTGCCAGCAGAGGACAAAGAGCTGTTCCCGTATGCAGTGCTTGAGGTCAAGCTGCAGACTCAGGCAGGACAAGAGCCGCCTCAGTGGATTCGGGACCTTACATGTTCGCATCTTGTTGAGGCTGTACCCAAGTTCTCCAAGTACATCCATGGCACAGCGACCCTGAACCCAAAGCGCATTCATCTCATCCCATACTGGTATCCGCAGATGAACGTCGATATTCGTAAGCCTGTTAGCCACAAGTTTGGCATCGAGCACCCGGGCGCCAGCAACGAGATCAGCACCAGTGGCACTCTTGACGATGACAGTGACGAAGAGGACGCAGTCATGGGTCTTCCAGCAGCTAACGGCACGGATGACGACAACAGGCTTAGGAGGCTTCGCGAAGCGCGCGACGTCATGGAGCAGAACGAGATGGACCGCCGCCGTGACTATGGCACATTGACTAATGCAAATGATCCGAACGTGCTCGACATCGAAGAGCGCGTAGCTGCTGGCCTCAACCGCGACAACGACCACCTAATCTACGATTCAGATAGCGAAGATGAAGACGACGACTACGAGGCTGCACGGAGGGAAGGCGGGTTTCGCTTCGCAATCAAATGGGCGGAACGCACCGCTACCGACGTGGGCTCGAAGATAATGAATGGCTTCATTGCGATCATTCCCAAGCCTACGCCAACCGACGTCGGCAACGGCGGCTTCACGCTCGGTGTACCAAGCTGGAAACAATCCGGCGAAGTCAAGCGCTTCAAAGCGCCCAAGGGCAAACGTACGTCAACCCCAATCACAACTCTCATTACATACATACTAACGATCTTTTAGGAATCCACGTCCCCGTCCGCGTCGAACCAAAAGTCCAACTCGCCACCGAACGCACCTTCCTCTCGTGGCTCGAATTTAGCATTCTAATCGGGTCCATTGCCGCCACACTCCTGAATTTTGGCGACTCGTTATCGCTCGCAGCCGCATGGGCGTTCACAATCATCGCGTGCATTGCGCTGGTGTATAGTGCGTGTTTGTATCTCTGGCGCGTGAGGAAGATCAGGGAACGAAGGGCGGTCACGTATCATGATAAGTGGGGCCCGACGTTGTTGTGTTTGGGCCTGTTTTGTGCGGTTGCGGTGAGCTTTGGGTATAGGTTTGGGAAGGGCGGTGGGGGAAGTTTGAAGGGGGATTTGAAGGGGAAATAGATGTTGTCATGGGTTGCGTGGAGATTGGTTTGAATGATGCTGGGACTTGTAGGATAGCGTGTTGTTTTCGTGGTTAATATCGCTGGCGAGGAGCGTAACGATTGTGTACATTGGTATTGACTGGGGTGAAATAGTAATGTGACCCTACGACCACGTCGTTGCGTTTGACTACTTGTGCTCGAGGTTGGAATGCGAAATGTATGCCAGGCGTTTTCAAGTCCTCATGATCGTCACAGCACACATGGACATATCACATAAAGCTTTCGAAGCCCTTCCGAATCCCTTCAACGGTCCATATCCTCCATAACTCGTCTCGGGCATATCGTCATACGTGAAAAACGCGAAAGCACGAGAACGACACAGCAGCGGTATAGGCGTCTTTTTGGAACAAACGAGTTTCAGAGCGTAGTGAAGCTCTGGAGATAAACAAGGGGCAGAATTTATAGGCTTGTTACACGGTGGCAAGGCGTAACGACAATGCTTGAGGGATACAGCGATGGTGGAAAGGTTGCTAAGCATAAAGATGCTCATGGTATTCTGCCGTGGAGACGTTACAGACTTGTATACCGCGCTCGACATATCCATTCTCCGTTTTCGTTTGAAGGTCTCCCCGGGAACATAAGGGTAATGTGGCCACGTGGTTTTTTCTCGTAGACACCATGAAGAAAATGCCGGAAGACTTTTGATTCGAGCTTCGGGAAGCTCGTGGTGAGGAGTGATGTTTTTGTGGGGGATTGATGGGATTTACGCTCGAGCATTCAGGTGCAAGAAGTGGGGACATGATCTTGTGAGTCATGCCTTGTTCGCACGTAGTAGCTTCGGAAAGAATTCTAAGCCCCGGTGCTGCTGCGAGACATCGGCTATAAAAGCCCGATTTCCAAACCAAGTGCGAGCGAAGAGCACATTCGCTAGCTGTATCGACTTTTGAGTACTGAGGTGATCCCGAATGTAGGAAAACAAAAGAACATAAGAATGTTCGTTAGGTTGGTTTGGTTCTGCGGACAGGAGAACACTTGCTGAATGCTTGGTGACTTCTGGTCCGACATAGTAAACCTGACTTGCGTGAGGAAGGGGTGAAAGAAGTGACCTTGTTTATTCAGACGAAGGGAAAAGACGAACGGACCTTTATGTTATGGGAAGGCGGAAAAAGGAGATAGGACTTCGTCCCACATGACGACGTTTTTTGGTTAGCCACTTAGACGTGGAGCGAGGACGGAAGATAAGTGTGGAGGTTGTGGAGAAACTTATACATGTCTAACGACCTGATCGTGCGATAGCGCCGTGGTCTGACTAGTTGGTCATGTCAACGTTGACAGTTCCTTTGCGACGCGCGAGATTCGAAGAAGCACATGTGAAAATTCGTCGCTTTGTCCTTCGAGAGATTGGGGAATCGAGGTCAAGTCGAGACAGGCGAGCATAAGCCTCTTCCGAGGCTGCTTTGTTAGATAGAAAACACGACATGATCAAGGTCAAATGCGGAAACCACAGCACTGAGGCGAGCTTCTTCATGATAGACACATGGGCATCCTTTTTGACCGCTTGTTGTTCAGTCTATCCGGAGGAGAAGGGCGTCTCGGACATCGCGCGAAGCAATCAAAAACTTTGGCCCACTTCCAAACGAAAAGCGACATGTAAAGTGCAGAATCGGCTTTTGGGGAGCGAAGACTCCAGAGACATCGCTGCCATGAAACTTCGTTTCGTAAAGTACGACTCCAAGGTATGGAGTTGAGGAGGGAAGAAGATAGGAGCGTGGGATACTCGCAAGCCTTGCGCCAAGACCTACATCCGGCGCGACCATACTGTCCTCGATGCTTTGAAGTCTCCACGTCGCCTCAGAGGCTCTTCCGTGGCATTTTGACCGCTTGCATCCAGATATTGATCCTGCTATGCTGAACTTCTGGAACGACACTTGTATAGACTCGGTATGCTTTGGAAGCAACGAGTCGGCATATACTGGTCGCGCACTGCTTTTTGATTGCTACCTGTATGTCTTCAGATATACTTTCCGAAGCTGGAAGCTACTTGATATCTTGTTGGGAGAACGAGAAGAAAAGGCGCAGGTCATGGAAGTATACGTATGCTTCTTAGCACCATGAAGCTTTTCATTGGAGAGTTCTGGCGGCACTAGCAGGAGGTCATTGGGTGATTACGCATGGTTCTGTTGATCAAAAGAGACGCATATAAGAAGACATAGAACGACAAGTGCAAGATTTTGGAGTCCGAGCGGAGATAGATTTGCAATTCATGCAATCAGGCCGGGAGACAGGGAAAGACCGTTGTTTGGTTAGCCGTCAACTTTTGATCGAAGAAAATCTCCAGTCGAGAAAAGAACGGCACCGGCCCCGAATCTCTTGACTCAAGACAGGACCAGTTTTCGATAGAAAGAAGAGCTTGGAAGTAGGAAAGGATGTTTTTATATGCCTATCAAGGGTCAGTGCCGCGGATTTCGGTAGACAGTGCCTCGAACTCTCATGTGTCACGGTCCTAAACAAGCTTGAACAACTTCCCACCCACGCGATCCCATTCATCGTCCCACCTATTCTCGCTCTCTTTCATCGCGCCTTCCTTCAACTTCTTCAGTAAGCTGTCATCTTTGCCGAATAAGCTCATAAGTTGCTCTGCCAATTGCTGCGAGCTCTCAAAGCCCTTGCCATTGACATCTTCTTTGACCAGCTCTGGCCACGCTTCAAACTTGCCCCATCCGACGACTGGTAAGCCTGCGCCAAACATGTCCACGACTTTCATCGGTAGATCGACGCCAGATGATGACGTGTGTAGTGAGACACCAAGATCGGCAGAAGCAAGGAGCAGCGCATAGTCGTCTGGGGTAAGCCAGGCGGTCAGTATGACCACGTTGAGCAGCTTCTTTTCTTGATTGAGTTGCCGAATCTTGCTGAGATAGTGCTCCTTCTGCGGTCCTTTGCCTGTGATGATGGCGATGATTTTAGGCAAGTAGGTTTTTGATGTTGCTTCGGCGGAGTAGGCACTCAGTGCATCGAGAAGAAGGGAAAAGTCCTCGTCGGCAGTCCACGATGTGGAGCTGACGATGAGCTTCCATGCTGTTCTAGAAGAGGGCGAAAGGTCTGAGGCGTATTGTGCTGTTTCTGGCAAGCGGGAAAGAAACTTTACCCGTTCTTTAGGGCTGATAAGCTTGAAGATTGAGGCTGGACGATCGTGAAGAGCCTCAGCTTTGACTCCATATTCGTCTTTGAGAACGCGTGCCATTGCATTCGTGACCGTGATGTGGCGTGAAGCAACCTTGGCGAAAACCCTCTCATAGAATGCTGAGATTTTGACAAGCGGGTGTGAAGCACCAAGCTTGAGCGCAAGGATCGAGTAGCCAAAGTTGTGCCAATCAATGACCAGTTCGGTGTTTCGAAGAAAGCATACCAATCCAGCGATAGCCAGCGTTGGGATGGACGGTGGGTTTTGCACGAGCATCCAACGTCCAGGTTCACTTCGGTAGCCGAGTGCCCTGTAAAGCGATCGCGCTTGCCACAGTGCTTTGAGAGGTGCCAGAATAGGAAAGAGCAATTTGCTACTCGAGCGCAGGAAGGCAGGTGCTGCTACCAAAGGGACAATTTCAATTAGTCGGTTCGAGACGATGTCTGGATGTATCTCGGACTCTGCACAATCATTAGTACACCATCCAGAATGCAATCTTTGAGATTGCGCACCTTGGTACCCGATGAGGAACACTCTCCCACCATGTTTTGCAATGCTCAGCGCCTGGTACTGCATGCGGGGTGACCGTCCAATGTCGCCTAAGACAACAATCTGCACCGTCCGGCCCTGCTTCCACCGCAATGGGGTACTTCCATCTTTGTCTTTCACCTCAACTTCATTGCCCTGGTCGTCGACAAACTTGACTGACTTGTCCTCATATGGGTCATATTGCTTGGGGAGGGTGACAAGAAGTAGCGTGAAGAAAGTAGAAAGACCAACAAGTACCGTCAGCACGACGGAAAAACCATTGTTGAAGCTTTCGGTAAACAGGTCCTCGACACCCATCGCGCACGACGTCTAGACCAAAGGTGAGGTGAAGCGAGCAATCACGTTGCGTGCGCAGCCTCGTGCGTCAGTGGGAGGATTAGCCGCGCTTGCGGAGATCGCTGCCGGGGTTTGACCGAAAGGGGAAGGCGTTTAGGGCTGTCAATCTGGGACCCCTGAAAGTTATGAAGACGGCGCTATCAAGAGACACAAGCCCAAGAACGCCGCGTAGCCTCTGCGCGAGCATTGACACCCCGCCAACGCCTATCTGCCTTTCCTTTCACCGCCGTCGCCGTTTTGTTTACTCTAAGCTCTTAGGCAAGTGTTTCAAAAAAGACAATACACCCACCGATTGCATACGCCGAGTCAAGACACAGCGAGCGGACCCCCCGAACGCGGTGTTAGCTAATGGCGTCTACGTATGCGTTGCCTATCGCACCGACTTCGCACACCCACAGCCATGAGCGCTCGCAATCGCAATACTCGACGTACTCCAATGGAAGCGCAAGCAACCCGTCGCCGCTGAGAGGACAGGGACACCGACCGCACCGATCTGAGATGAGTGCGAACGGGCAGTTGCATGGCGCGGTACGCTCACCTTACGCTGAGTACTCAGGGAGCACACTACATAACGAGCACGACCACGAACACAGTCACTCAAAGTCAGGCGACTCCACGTGGACCATCAAGCCGTTCGCGAATGGGAGGTCTTCGAGCAGGCCACGAGGGGAGTCTGATCTGGGACGGTCCCCACCACGAAAGAATGCAACGGCGGCAAGGTACGGCTTCTTGCCTGTTTCGCCAATACAAGAGTCGGCGCCTGCAGTGAACATACCCTCATCGTAAGAATCGCTCACTCAGTCAAAAAAAACGTCTGCTTAAACCATTAGATCATGGCTCGAGCTACCAGAAGCTCTCACAGCCCTCCTCATTCCCCTACCATATCTCTTCGCATCACTCGCATACCCAAGCGCAATCGGACGATCAGACAAGCTCCCAGACACCCTTTCAGAAGCTGTCGCGGACAGCGCACCACAGAAAGACCCTTTGAACATTGCAAGGCAGTCGCAACTTCTGCCAGCACTGATACTCTCCTCCGCGACATTGACACTCGTTGGTGTAATAGCGAAGATCAGTTCGAGTTTACAGCCGCTGGACAGACGGAAATCTGAGAAATCGGCAGGCACATTCGATTTCAGCAATGCGCTTCGGCGCATGGCATACAACATACTCAGCGTATTATTGCCTTTTTACGCATCGATGCAGATTGGCGGAACTAAGGTCGCGCTGGTGCTTCTGGTTGCGGCCGCCGCAGGTCTTGGAGCCCTGGGACGCAAGCCTGGGAAACACACGCCTTGGGACGATGTACGGCGCACGTTAAGAACACGATACGCGACATGTGGCGCTGTGGCTACTGGAACCCTTCTCGATGTTCTGGTCTCGCAATCCCCTGCGGCCTCCATGCTGGGCTGGAGTTTTCTGTTGACATCGGTCTTTCTCGTCCCTCCGCCTCTTCCAACTGCCGGGTGGTCGCTGATCATGGGTAGCCAAGGGCAGACCTCCTACGTAACGCAGAGTGACGGTCGGGCTTCGCTGCCGAAGCCCTCGTCGCCCCTCATCGACTCGTTCGAAAACACGCTACTCACAGTTGCATCTGGGCTTTCTTTGACAGTTGTGGCCATACTGTATTCACTATTTTCTCCTTCTGTACCATCTCTTTCTCACCACACTATAGCGTTTTCTACGTTGTCTATTGCATCGGCGGCGGCGCTTGTATACGTTTCACTTCCATCAGCATTGAGAAGCCAAAGGAACATTGGCTTGGCGCTGGGCAATTTCACCGTTGCTGCTTTTCACTTTTGGGAACAACTTTCAATTTCACGATTCGATTACTTGTCCTTTCCTGTAGCCTGCGCTGGACTCGTAGGCGCGGTCATGTACGACACCCGTCCCGCATCAGTCCCATCGACGCTTGCGCACAAACACAGCCACTCGCATTCTGGTCATGCTCATTCGCATGATCACAAGCACGAACACCACCTCCATGGCAACCACTCCCGACTTTCATCTTTCCTAATTGCTCGTGCGACGCCAGGATCAATCGTGCACAGTGTATTGATAGAGAAGGACTCCCGACGGATTGCTTATTTCGGAGTGTAAGTCAATCATTCTCATGGCCGCCTACTATTCTGCTCCATAGTAGCAATACTGACAATCCGCAGCCTCAATCTGTCATTCATGCTGGTGCAATTCTTCTATGGCTTTGTCAGCGGTTCGTTAGGACTTCTCACTGACAGCATACATATGTTGTTCGACTGCGCCGGCCTCGCAGTGGGTCTAGCAGCTGCAGTGATGAGCAAATGGCGCCCAAATGCTCGCTATCCGTACGGCTACGGCAAGATCGACACCCTTTCTGGATTCGCTAATGGTGTCTTCTTGTTACTCGTCAGTGTCGAAATCATCTTCGATGCTTTCGAGCGACTCTGGGAAGGCCACGAGTTGCAACGTCTGAATGAGCTCCTGATTGTCAGTATTCTCGGCTTTCTGGTCAATATCGTCGGTCTCACTGCATTTGGACATGCCCACCATGGCCACGGACACTCGCACGATCATGGACACGAAGGGCACGATCATGGCCACGGACATGGGCATTCTCATGACAATGAAAACATGCAGGGTATCTTCCTCCATATCCTGGCAGATGCACTAGGCTCTGTCGCCGTCATTATCTCGACGCTTCTAACTAAGTACTACGGCTGGTCGGGCTGGGACCCAATCGCCTCGTGCATCATTGCCATCCTCATCTTCCTTTCCGCCATCCCGCTCGTGAAGAGCAGCGGCGCAAGGCTGATGCTAAGCTTGCCAAACGACCTTGAGTACGGCATTCGAAATACACTGGGAGAGCTGGGCACGCTCAGAGGTGTGGTCGGGTACACAGTTCCGAAGTTCTGGCTCGAAGATGAGGGTGCGGCGCACGCAGAGGCACACGCGAAGGCAGATGACCACGGCTGTGCTCACAAGCATGACCACTCTGACCACGATCATTCGGATCACCATCATGGTCATGGCCACGACCATGCCCACGATCACTCGCAGTCGCACGGCCATTCTCACGACCACTCCCATGACCATGCACACTCGCACGATCATCACGACCACTCCCATGACCATGATCACAGCCACGCTCCGCCAAAGCAGCGAGTCCTCGGTGTCATACACATCATCGCGTCCCGCGCCGCCGATCTCGAAGATGTACGGGAGCGCTCCGTCCAGTTTCTGAAAGATCGGGGCATGGACGTGGTTGTGCATGTTGAAAAAGAAGGTGAAGGACGGTGTTGGTGTGGTGGCGGGCTGAAGACGAATTAGAGACTCGTTGGGCATGTATATCACAGGACAAAGTGGAAGTGCTTGCATATATTCGGGCTCTGCTGTACAGCAAATGAAATATATGGACGGTAATGCCAAGCCCGAGGTTAGTGCGCTTGGACGTCGGTATATGAGATCCCTTGCTTCTCGTTATTCTTGTTCCTCACCACTACAAGTCGTACGTACCTTGCTTTCGAAATCGTCGAAGAGCCTTTGTATGTTTGTCTTTCGGCTCCTGGCCTTCCAAAAGCCACCCTTCCGCAGGCTATGTCCTCGCGATCTGGCTTTTCGCAAATTCGAAAGAACGTAGACGAGTTCACATGTTCTCTGTCTCTACTGGCTGTGAGAAATCAACTGGATCGAAGAATTTTTGCATCAGACCAGAAAGGTTGGGATCCCCAACTATGGGCCGAGGAAGGATGTATAAATTTCGTCGGGCTTGAGGATTTGTCTTTTCTTCTCCAATATCAAAGGGGAAGTATTTCCGAACACTCCACGATCCGCATGTCCATGGTTCGCGCCGTCCTTGCTCAAAGAAACACGTCCACATAGCCATATGTCCAGGCCGCGCAAGACTCAAAACATAGCTGAAGTGTGGTGGCGTGTTCTTTCCGACACTTCCCCTCTTGGACATCGAAATCGCACAATATATGCGTTTATGGTGTGCTTTTCGCTGAGACTTCAAGACCATAACTCCAGCCGCTTGCCTGGAAACGGTATGTACCTCCCTTGCCGCTCGCAGAAGTCTTCTCCAGTTGTCCGCATCAAGTTTACTTATCTTCAAAACGGCTCGCTCGACGATTCATGCTTTGCTCCTGGTGTGTTGCCAGGAATCAAAGCTATGCTTTCCTAGCCTCAGAGTCACACGCTTGTACAAGGAACTCGAGAACCTCTGTATGTCCTTTGGTGCGCTTGAGCTTATTGCTATCCAAACAGACAGGGTGGAATGACATGGTGCGCTCGAGGCTGAGTCGTTGGAGTACACAAGTTCTCAGGCTCGATGCTGTTACCTTTCGTCAATCACTCTTCATGGGAAGCGGTGTTCGAAACGTCCGACAACAACAACGATGGTCTTTGCCTCCTCCGACCGAACCTGTGATGAGATCAGCGTATGTTTGGAGTCAAGAGACTCGAAGAGTCAAAAGTCAAAGTCTTATTTGCCATGTTCAGTCACGAACGTTAGATGCATTGGCAGCAAAATTTCGGTCGCCAGCATGTCGTGTGCACAAGCTGGATGTTTTCACGCATGGCTGCAAGGATGTCGAGGAAGTGAGGTATATAATTCTCTCTGAATCTCCAATCCTTCGTCTTCATCACCCGACTCTTCGCACAGCTTTTCCAAAATCTAAACACGCCAAGTGCTATGAGTCTTCTCTTGCTCTGTGCCCAAACGTAATCGTCTTTGCCGCATGTCTCGAACTCGCACGACCGATTTCCAAAAACGCTTAGTTTTGTTGGCATGTGCTCTCTGTGCGCTCGGGTTCGACGACGCCGGAAAGGGTGCAGTGGAGGTGTTGATGGTGTGCTCGCTTGAGAAGGCTGACTATATACCGGTATTTTCGAGGCGGGGTCTTCTTACTTTTCGTCGACCGTTCACAAAAGTGGGCACTTTTCGAAATTTTGGAGTCGATCAATGTGTTCAAGCACGAGGCTCGAGCGCCTCGGAACTCATGCAGGTGGTGCGCACATGTGCTCTCAGATATAGAAGCTATGTAGCCTATGTTTCGTTCAAGAAAAGAGAAGTGCGGCGGTATTTTGAAGTATACTTGAGGCAAATGTCCCGAGCATAGCCTGGAGAATGTCGAGGAATTGAGGCATATAAGTCTGTGGACCTCTATCATTCTTCCATGAACAATTCGCAGTGTGCTTACCAAATTCACACAAAGCGCGTTTCGTGGCTCTGTGCTGTTTCTGATCGAAAGCTGTCAGCACCAACGCACATGTGTGCGGATTGTGTTTCCGCGCAGCCAAGATTGCGCGCTGGCATATGATGTCCTTCTCCCTCTCTAGGTGGTAAAGCGACCACAATGATAAGAGCCTGCTATACGATGCATGTGTGAACCACCGCACTTTGATGGTAGTCATCAGGATAGTCTGACGGTATATAAACTTCTCAACCCTCAAGTCTTCGTTTTACTCCTCAGAATCCTGGTACTTTCGTATTCAAAAGCTGCGCACACGTACCATGGTGGCTGTTTGCTGGGCGCAAAAGCATATGATAAGCTAAACATGCGCGCAGTGGCGAGCTTTGCGCGTCTAGAACAAAATGAAAAGCTGCAATGTCGGTAAGCCAACAATTCGTCAATCTTCGTGCAAGATGCTCGATGTAATGTAGTCGAAGTATCTAGATTTCGAAGCTGAATGCACTTACATTCTACCAACCCACGTTGATTGTGAGTTTATTCAAAAGTCGTGACCGCATCGTTGATGTGTTCTCGCCTCCTGCTCCAGAACACGAGAACGTTTCCCTCCATGTGCGCAGTCGCACGAGGCTCGAGCTCTGATGCTGAAGAATCGTGCCATATGTTCTCTCAACGCTCGAACGAACGGGAAAAAAGCCGTTCGTGACCCCAGTCTCGTGATGTATTTGAGGTTGATGCTCGAGTTGTACGGTCCGAGGGTTATTCAGGCACTAAGCTATATAAATCTGGCTGCACTCCACAGCCTTGAACTCCATCAATCAACATGCCGAGCATCTCTCTATGCATGGAAAAGGTAGTAAGCCTGAAAAGTTCCCGACCTCATCTAACAATCTCCTATCATCCAAAACCCACGAGCATGAGTCAAAGGCGAATGTCAAGGTGACCATGGCTCTCACCTTTTGTCTGGAAGACTTGAACTACGAGTTCCATGCGCGACATTTCGAAGCGGCGCGCTTGAAACCCTGCTGCGCTCGGCCTCATGTCTTCTCTCCAGAATCAAGGCATGATGACGTTCAAATAGAGCACGGAACAGAACAATGCTGTCCTCGCATTCGCAGCCTTCTTCCATTCCATGAATAGGAAATCCGTGAACGATGCCATTCATATAATTCTGCACAGTTCACGAGCCTACTTTTTATCATTCACCGTCCATGATCCTGATTCAAAAATGAAGGACCAGATCCGCATGGTTCTTGCCTCTTGCCCTACAAATCTCCAAGAACAGTCTTTACTTGCAGCGCTGCGAGTCGACCAAATACTTTCCGTCATGCATGGACATTTCCTCTACACCTACTTGCCACCAGAGTCAGTCAAAATACAAGAAGCGAAAAAAGATGCTCTGCTTGTAGTCTTTCAAAATAACATTTCAGAGACAGCCATGTGTGCGTCGACTCGCGATACTCATATTCAGAGACCTAGGCAGTTGTTCGCTAGAGACTTGTGCAAAGGACTTGTGCAGTGTTTGCAACAAGAGTGATTCCTAATGCGCTCAATTGCAAAGAGAGCGCTATATGGATGCTTGCGGTTCGTTGACTCAGCTTCTGACACTCATTCAGCATTACCTTGTGTTGAAACGATAGTCGAGCGGCGCGATGGTCTTGTTTGTCGTACTTTTGTCTCGTTGAAGAGCGCCACGTAGAAAGTTGCCACTCGCAGGCCTCATATATTTTCTTCAAGCGACATTCTCTCAGACTAGGGATCTATATAAACCCGTAAACTGTCCATTCACTTGCTCCGTCATCAAAGCTCTAGCCCAATGCCAAAATTCACCGCAGGACAACGCATGTCTCTACGTGGCAGTCCATCTTGATAACCCTCGGAATTGACCTATGTCTCGGGACTCTTCTCGCAGTCCCATAAGCGCGAGTAAACCTTTGTTAGACCAAGATATCTTCAATCCAGCCACTGCGACCTAAATCGAGTCGTCGTCAAGTCATGGTAACCACCAAGCGGATTGTTTGAAAACTCAATTGAAAACTCAATTGAAAATTGTGCGGTGTTTAGTCACGCCTCAGCAACGATCTTTGAAGTGTATAAATTCCTTTCCGTTGAGATTCTCCTTCTAGAAATAACCTTTGACATCGCTTCCTCTCTAAAATAGACGTGGGAAGCGCACGATGACTCTTTCGCGCTCTCCTGTTCAATCAAACGAAGCCTGGATGATGTCATGTTTCCCAGATGAATACCGATGAGATTGTAATGACCTCGCTCAAAAGATACAGCATTCTGCGACATGAGCACCTCCGCTGGGTCACAATCATCGTATATACCAGATTTGATGAAGATGCATGGAGAGCCCAGGTTATTACAGTATATATATTTCGTATCCAGCCATGATCTTCCTCTTCTACCACAACCTCGAGAATGAACCCACTCTGGAAAAAAAATGGAACGAATTTCACATGGGTCCCAGTCTGCTCTCTAATTCCCAAAAACATCTGGATGACGGCGGCATGCTTTCTGTCGTTCTGAAACATCACGCATCATCTTTTATGAGCGAAGGGCGCAAGTTCCAAATAATGACCAAGCTTGCGAAAGCGACATCTCCTGAAACGACTAACTGTCGCTTTAGGTGCATTCCAGTTCACACGATCCTCAACAAACCCTGGCTTCGAGCTGTAGCAATTCCAAAGCCCAGTGAGCGTGAAATGAGCTATAAAGTATGTAAATCTATCTCACTGCCTGAAACTTCCTACACTCCACTCCTTGTCATCTAGGTATTGAAAGAGGCCGACTCAACGACACATGTTCTGTCCTCGCGTTGTCCACATCGAGGCACATGAGGTCATGCACATATCTATAGGACCGCATTCAAAATGCTCCTGATGATCCAAAGATGCGATCGATGTATGTCCATGATACTGCAGAGATATAGGCCGCCTTCTCAGATTCCATCTCTATAAGCGCTCATTTTCCGTATACCTTTGAGCCTTGAAAATGTTTTCTTCATTTGGCAGTAGTCAAAGCCTTCGACTCCCTATAATTTGGCTTACCTAAATCAATTCCGAATGAGATGCCAAACTTGCACCCGTCTATATCCGCGCGTGAAGTCATTTTTATCCCAACCAAACCCCGATTCCCAAATTACGCATCTTGCCACATTGCTCACACCATTACCGAAGCCCAGCCCTTTGCCTTTCGCCATTTTTCTTTTACTGTACTGAGTCATCCTCCTCTACACTAGTGACCATCTATGACTTGCAGCACATCCAACAGACCTGCAGCACATCAGCACAAGCCCATATTGTAGGTGTCCGTAGGTATACTTACACCGCTCTCCTCCGTCTTCCATCCCTCTCCACACATCTTAATCGCGTCAGGCATGCACTGTCTGTCGCAAACCTTCGCTACCGAAATCGGTGATGGGAGTGGTACAGGTGTTGGTGAGGCTATTGGCTTTGGCAGTGGAACGGGTGTTGCGTCAATCTTGCAGCATGTATGACAGTCCTATCGCCACTCTTGGTCAGCAATCTACCCACCATGACTTCTCCTCCTATTCAGCCACTCCATACCTCTTGACGTCTATTTTCTCGGACACCAAGGGCTGCGGAAAGAGATGAAAAAATGGAAGACTCACGCCCATCTTTACATTTTCCTGTACAAGATTAGCATCAGCATTGTCGATTCACAATTGAGAAAGCGTATGATTAACGTACCGATCCCACACCGCACGACTTGACAGGCTCGGACACGCACATTCGCAAGCACGCTCGTAGTTTTTCCGAGCTCGGAGCCGCCGCGGCGCACACAGCAAGAATGGGCAGAGCGAGGAAGAAGCGCATCTTGAAACTCTGAGAGAGTTTTCTGGTATCTTGATAAAAGCTGGGGTACAGAAGATAGGATGTACTTGATGAAAGACGAGGAATGTGTAAAGCGATGTCCCGAAACCACACTCCGAAGTGTGAAAGGCTTATATACTTTGCATTCCCTCTAAGCTTATCCTCAGCTGCATACCAAGGATACACGTGCTCTGGGCCCAAACCCTTGTGTCGGGCCACGTACCCCGTAATCCTGGCACGGCGTGTCTGAGAACCTCCTTGATCACAGATTGATGGAGAGATTTTCACGGCTTGAGCTGAAAATACGATCTCTGGGCAATATATTTTTGATTTGGAGTTACGTCGGTGCGGTCGGTGCGGTTAAACAACATTCCTCCCAGCGTGTGCCACAGATCTTGGCATTTCCGCCTCTTCCGTCTAGGTAGTCAATTGACGCACCAGGCTGGCTAGAAAATTGCGACTGCGTTGGGAGGGCTAGCTACTCCGCCGGGGACCTGTGCGGTGTTATTAGCATGTCATTCCATGTGTACCCGTTACCGAGAAGCATTTTCTGCATCGGTAAATGGCGGTTTAGGTCACTCACCTTGAGCGGCACGCTCGAGACAAAACACGTGCTGCGACCCAGCTCAACAGCCTTTTCGCACAGCGCTTCTAGATCCCACATTTCGCCAATCATGACGCCCCAACCGCCTAGGAGCCATTGATGTAACAAGCCGCCACCTTGCATTTCGTTCTCCCAGGTCTCGCCGGCCCAGATTCCGCCGGGCGCGTTGTGCGCACCGACCAAGGGTGACATTTCGAACGATGGAGCGTCGCCAGCGACGGCCACGAAGCCAGACTCCCAGATCCATTGCGCGACATCTTTGGAAGATTGCACGCCAAGGAAGGTTGGAGGTGCAGTGGCCATGGCTTTGCGGTCCTCGGTTGCAAGGGCGGTGTAATCGCGCGTAAAACCTGTCCGGAGTAGAAGTAAGTCGCCAGGTCTTGTGGTCACACCAGTTTCCTTCAGCATGTCTTTGAGATCTTCGGCGCTGATGTGACTGGCACTCAGCGCGTTGACTTTTTCCTTGCCCTTCTTTTCGAGGTATCGTGGATAGTCGAGGAGTACACCGCGTGCGGTGATACCACCGGAATGAGCAACGCGGTCAATGCCGATGACTTCGCTCCCTTGGACGTCTTGCTGAGACCTACCACCGTAGTACCGCTTGGCCTGCTGATATCCGTAATGCCGAAAACCGTCCCACTGACTACTGCTTTGGGTGTTGATGTCAAGGTGATCGTCATTGACAGTGCGTTTGGTTCCATCGGGGCGGGATCGATTCTCCATTTTCCATCCAAAAGGGGGTCTGCCGAAGGATGGGAAGGAAGGCAGATTGAGGTACCAGTCCAGGCTGACGCGGTCTCCGGACTGTATTTCCTGTGCTGCTGCTTTCACTGTCTCTTTCGTGATGAGATTGAGCGCCCCTAGTTCATCATCTTTGCCATACAAGCCCCAAGCGTTTCCTGGTGGACCATTGTTGTCTAGCGGAAGGTCCGAGAAGGGAGGGCGAGGCGCAGGTGCCATCTTGGTTGTGTTAAATATCAAGGTATCTGGTTAGCTTGCACGTAATGTTCTGTTGTACGTCAAGCAATGCTGGTGAGTGCGAAGCATTGTCGAAAGTTCGACCTCGTGACGTATGGTGGGGTAGACAGAAGGTGGGGTTGGTCTTACTCTTGCCGACCGATTTGGTAAATCGAGAGCTCCTCCCGAGAACTTGATGCTGTACGGACATGTTATCCGATGTCGACGGTATCCGGTCATGAAAATTGCACTCTTCTGAACAACCTTCTTGTCGACCAAGTCATTGAGAAAACGGCACATGTGCTGCTGAAGATTTCCTCCAATCGCACCTGAGCAAATTCAAGTTTTCAAGTGACGGATGATTGATCTGCGACAATATTCGCAGACTCGAAACACTCAGAAGTCGGGACCCATTCCTACACCCCCGCTGCCTCTTGAGTTCGTATTCTTGAGGTGCGCGCCGCTGCCTTTGAACAGACTTTGCCAGATGAAGGCTTCGCTGAGAAGCAATTCGATGTCCTTTTCAGTCCATTGTCGAGTTGGGAGCGACTGCAGAAACATCATGATCTCTTGAAAGTCCATCTTGCGCAGCTCGTGGGACCACTTGACGAGGAAAGCGGCACAGACGTAGAGGTGAAAGGAGGAAAAGCCATCTTCTTCAGCCTACGCAGTATTAGTTATATGCATCTTGACGAGTTGCGGGTCACTCACGAGGTACGTGTCCCACATCCGTATCGTGTTCTTGACAGATATCTCGCGCATTAATAGACAGTTCATCCACCGAAAGCTGAATTGGATGAACTCAACGCCCTCATTCTGTAGGTGCCTGGCCAAGTCGCCATCGATCCTGGTCGTAAGGTCGCGGAGGTCAGAGACCTGGCGTTGAATGCCAGGTTGATGCGCGATGTAGTTGTCTTGTATGCCGTCAAGTAGCTTTGTGAGGCACCAGAAAGAGTCTGCTTCAACGGCATCGAGTACCGGTTTTGGCAATTGTCCGGGGTCCATGCCAAACTCGATGTCGGGGTCCGAGATGTAAGCTCCTAGGAAGACTTGCCAAAAGGGCGTAACCAAGTCGTTGATGCCTTGCACATAGCCCGACGCTGGATGTCGTATAGCCCATACGTACAGTATTCTCTCAAGCGACCGCTGCGTTGCCTCGTATTGGTACAAGGGAAGGTGAGGGTTAGTGCGCGGTACATCGATGCTGATTTGATGCCAAATAGCTTCGTCTAGCCCTCGACCTCGCCCGCGAATTGTCGAAGAATATGATGAGGCACCCGCTATGCCAGCTGCAACTGCGCCTGTGCTGCCCGAAGTTCCCCTCTCAAACGCTTGTCGCACTCCCTCCAGGTACTCCTTCCTCTTCCTGTCTAGTGTTGCCACTCGTCGTTCGCTGCTCGTTGGCAAGTATC
Source organism: Setomelanomma holmii (assembly GCA_010015745.1). NCBI lineage: Eukaryota > Fungi > Ascomycota > Dothideomycetes > Pleosporales > Phaeosphaeriaceae > Setomelanomma > Setomelanomma holmii. The sequence goes on from ML978195.1 coordinate 81,163, forward strand.
CCAACAAGACCTGCCATGTCATGGCGCGGACTTCAGAAGGTACTCCCGACCATGCTAGATCTCGAAGATCTGATAGCGAAACCGTGCTTGCTTGCAGTATTCTCTTGAATTTGTTGATCCTCAGTGTGCGTGCGGATTGCTCCTCTATTTGCTTCGCGGTTGCATTGGCCGGTATTGCGGAATGAGAGATAAGATGCAGCGAGTTTGCAGGATCACGAAGTATCTCTTGATATTGCGGTCGCAGTATCTTGCCCTCGACCTTCTTCGCGGTGGGGTAGGTGGGTATGCCGCGTTCCTCTGCAATATCGCCGCTGTCTATACCACGCCATGCTATCGACCCAGAACTATTTCTCGTACTTGCGGTACCAAGATCCTGTGACCTCTGAGGTTGTTTCCGCCGACCTTTGCGTCGCATGTTTGCTATACTGGGAAGCCCAAACTCGTCCTCATCGTCCTCGAACATATCACCCTCGTCCACCTCATCTTCGTCCCAATCATGGTCTGTGTTCCGCAGGAAGCTACTGTAGGTTGCTCGCGCCGGGCGGGGAGAAGTAGTATTGCGACTGGGGGCGGCGCTCGATTCGCGACTATGCGTAGCTGACGGTGGTGTTCGTGGTCGTGAGTTTGATCCCGAGACGCTCCTACTCCAATCAGTTTTACACTCTTCTCCCGTATCAAAGATGTCCCTACAAGGAGCTGAAGTTGAGTATGTCGGCGTGTGAATATGCCGCACCGATGACTTTCTTGTTCTGCGTTGCGCTTGGTGAATTGGATGTCGTCTTCCAGAAGGGAGAAGCAGACCTAGTAGCACTCTCTTAGCAATTGGACTCCAAGACACTCACGTGAGAAGACATACGAAGAACGATCTGTGTGTTTGGGAGCAAGTTGTTAGCTACCCTGGAGGCTATGACGCTTGCTGCAACGGCTTGGAAGGACACGAACCGACCTGGACCATTTCCTGTATTACTTGTTAGAAAATTGTATACACTGGACAAAATGGTATATTACGCACCTGCTGCTGCTGTTTCTTCATGGTGAAGTGTCGAGCAACCCCGCTGTCGTGCGCCGCTCTCAAGGTCACCGCACTGCAACCCTGCGAGCTCTGGCCAAAGCACGTCCCCGTGTCCACCCGCGGCTCACCTGCCTGCCAAGACTCAGGCACGGTCGTTCCTTCCCGTTCGTCTCCTCACCTTTGCGTCAAGCTCTTCTCATCACCATCTCTCACCTCAGGCGCAACTCACCTCTCAACCTTTCTTTTTCCTTGTTCTCTCTTTCTCCACCTTAAGCGTGAAGAAAAGAGACGCGCTTAATTTAATTCTGCCTGGACACCGTACGAGGCCGCGACTCCTTCACTACAAACCTTTCAGGCCTTCGTGTGTTCAACATGGCTGATGACAACATTGACGACGACATCTTCGATGATCTGTGAGCATAATTCCAATATGCGCTCTGCTGCCACTCTCTAAGCCACCTGACTTACACGTGCTAGCTACGATGAAGAACCACCATCCAAGCCCGCAGCTGCGTCACCCGCGCCACCTACCGCGCCAGAGCCTGAGAAAGTAGAGCCCGCAAGCGCGCCGGCACCAGAAGCTGCACAGAACGCTGCCGAGAATGGTGCTCAGTCGTGGCAGGCGCAGCAGGCAGGCGGCGACGATTCCCATATGGATCAGTCAGGCTACAACGGTGGTGGCGGCGAGCAGTCTTACGACAATGCGCCCATGGATGATTACAACTATGGTCCCATCAATGTCAAGGAGGACGGGTAAGTAATTGTGCTTTTCATGCAATTTTTGGTGACAGGCGCAACGCAAGGTATAGTATGCTACAGGCACGACTTTCGCATGCACAGCATATGGTGTGCGTCCACTGGTGGTGACCGAGACGATTCACTGCTATCTTGCTGCAATCCAACTTACCGAGCCTATGGGGCGGGTTGGGAGATGAGGCCAACTCGCTACATGGCACATGAAGCCTCGCAACATAAGATGCAAAGTCGTCTCGCTCACTGCCTCTGTTTGGTCACGCGTGCATATGAGGACTCGCGATATGAGTCTGGCAAGTTGATGGATCAGACCTCCTAGCCACATTGGTCAGAAGACTCGGTGCAGGGTCAACTGGCATTCGGGAATGCAGCCTCAGGCATACAACGATGCAAAAGATGATTGATGGAAGAAGCTGGGAACTATTAGCCGGCGACACTCTCCAGATCGCCAATCAGTACGCCTTGCGCGAGGTCTATCGCTGCTTGCTGGAACACTTAGCAAACGCCTTTTGTCGATATATACCTAGGTACTTGATAGTGCGTACCAACAACGCAAGCTGAGGGTAGCCATCGAGCTGTGAGACGTTCTGCTTGCTCAGACGTCTCCACTCGTGTCCATAGCAGAACACAGACGTTTCAACCGAACAAACTGTGCCTTTGCGGCTACATCTGCTTGAGCCTCGAATGGCCGATCTGAACATTGGACATTCCGAATCGACTTGATTGGGCAGGCGCCACGAGGTCGACATGTTCGCATCGAGCATGCGGCGTAGACGACATTTTCGCTTAGCTTCGACCATGCATTTGCGGCAGCCCGCACTAGGTCGACAACACGGCTGGCACAACTTCATCGCGACGGTCAACATATCTCGCTCTGAGCTACACGCAACGGCCACGAGAGGTGCTCGGACAACAACGCCAATGTTGCCAGAAGTCATGTTGATGCTTTATTGGGTGCAAATGTCAGGCCTAAGGACAACCAATACCACGGCCCATACGCCGGACATTACAACTCATCCACAATCGACGGATTCTGTCGCTTCTGATGTTGCGCATCATACACATCATGCATCATCACCGCCATTACCAGATTCAGCAGTCCAGTACTCGATCAAGCGCCAGCAGATGCGCACGGCTAGACACAAGGGAGCACCTGTATTTGAGCGATGGAGCTCGATGGGGCTCTGGAAGCCCCATCGAAACCACACGGTTCATCTACAAACAGAATACTGCTATTCAAACATTACAGAAAACCTGATGTTGCGCCTGCTACCGATTTTTGCCTTACTCAAACTAATTACGCGTGGCATCATGTACTGACCACAGTCATAGCAAGATGTTCATCGGTGGTCTCAATTGGGAGACAACAGAAGGTACATCTTCCCAGGGCTGCAACATTATTCATCCCAGTCGCAGCTACGCTTCAATGCCCGAATCAGAATTGTGCTAACTCTGGTTGCCAGAATCTCTCAAGGACTATTTCTCACAATTTGGTGAGGTCAGTGAGTGTACGGTCATGCGAGACTCCGCCACAGGCCGCTCGCGAGGCTTCGGTTTCCTCACCTTCAAGGATCCCAAGTGCGTCAACATTGTCATGGTGAAAGAGCACTACCTTGACGGCAAGATTGTAAGCCTTTCTGTATGTCACGCAGGCTGACCTACTCACGCATTCGCAGATCGATCCGAAACGCGCCATCCCAAGAGAAGAGCAAGAACGCACCAGCAAGATCTTCGTTGGCGGTGTCAGCCAAGAAGCCACCGAGACCGACTTCACCAACTTCTTCAAGCAGTTCGGTCGAGTTGTCGATGCCACTCTCATGATGGACAAGGAGACTGGCCGGCCTCGCGGTTTTGGCTTCGTCACCTTTGACGGCGATGCTGCTGTCGACGCCACCCTTCGTCAGCCTCTCCAGATCCTCGGCAAGCCGATCGAAGTCAAGCGCGCTCAACCTCGAGGTAACATGCGCGACGACGACGGCGGCGACAAGAAGTTTGGCCGCAACAACAAGTTCAACAACCGGGACAACGGTAACAACGGTAACGGTGGCTACGATAACCAGCAGAACCAGCAGCAACAAGGCGGCAACGCCGGCATGACTCCCGCCATGATGGCCCAGTACTGGCAGCGCATGCAGCAGTACTTCCAGCAAATGCAACAAAATCTCGCCCAACAACAAGCCGGTGGCGGTATGCCCGGCCCCATGGGTCCCATGGGCGGCATGAACCCAATGCAAATGCAACAAATGCAAGCACAAATGATGGGCGGCGGGATGAACCGCAACACCGGTTCCCCGAACCCGCAAAACATGATGGGCGGCGGTCCCGGCGGCATGAACCCGATGCAAATGCAGCAAATGATGATGCAGCAACAACAAGGAGGAAATACAGGTATGATGGGCCCAGGTCAAGCAGGCTCAGGTCCTCGCCCCGCTTACACCCCGCAAGACCAGCTCGCGTTCGAGCAGCAGAAATACGAGCAGCAGCAGCAGCGCCGCATGCAGCAGCAGGCTGGCAACTACGGCGGCCCCACCGCCTGGGATGGTATGTATGAGGATATGCCGCAGCCCAACATTCCTTCTGGACCAGGGGGAAGGGGAGGAGGTGGTGGTGGGTTCAAGAATCAGCGCGGTAGGCAGGGAAGTAGCCAGCCTCCTGCGGGACCGGCAAATGCGCCGATTAATGCGCCTACGGGACCGAAGAATGCGGGGAAGCCGGGGGCGAATTATAGAGGTGGTGGAAGGCATACGGGTGGGTTTAGGCATCAGCCTTATGGTGGTCGCGGTGGCTAGGAAAATGAGTCGAGATGTGCCAGGGACGACAGTCTCGAGATGGACGTATCTGTCTTTGGACTGTCAACCTTCGAACACATTCGTTGGTTGCTCGACATCCCTCGACTTTCAAATTTTCCTTCTTTTTTTTCCGGCGGCACTCTGAATGGTCAGATCGTAATGGGCGGATCTATTCCTGCGCCGGACCTCGGTTTTCAGACTTTCTACTCAATCAACACAAACTGCCGGGCCGGAATTTCGATGTATGAGTAGCCATAATGCTTCAAGTTATCAAACGCCATATCATTCGCTCTTTCTGTCCATCTCCCTTAATGATCTGATGGTCTCAGCACACTCTTGGAAATGGTCTACACATTTATCTTCTCGCTTGAAGGACCTCTTCATCAACGATGTGCTTGCAGAACTGGCTATGGCTTAGCCGCTTGGCAGCTGACTGCGCCTTCCAAAGTTCCAAAGCTCCTCACTCTTTCCTTCTCGACTTATTCTTGAGGGAACATTAATTCTATCTACATCAGCACTCTCGTTTCGTCGTCTTGAAGCTCCTACCGAAGACAACTTACTATGCGACGTCTCCTTCTCACAACATACCTGCTTGTGTCTGGGACAAGGCTGAGGCCAGCCACGTTTGCTGCTTCCAACGCAATCTTGCAGTGACGTCAACGCAGACATCCTATCCAGTCGATGGAAACAGTTTTCAACGAGTTCGACTACTTGAAGTCGACGGTCGAGGCGCCTTCTGATGCCGTAAGCCTCCAGCAACACGATGTCAGTGCATCCTGGGGATTACTTCACTGTTTTGGCTTCCGCATACGACAAATCGCTACGGGAGCCTGAAAGCGATGGAAATCTGTCCTGGGCAGCCAAAGTAGTACGTCAAAATGCAGTGGGGCCTTTCAGCCTACAGCAGTCGTTTGCAACTTACGAGCGAGTACGGCGCGAAGAGCTAGAGCATATACGTCAGAGGCTGGGGCGCAAGCGCCGAAGACTGGCACGGGAAAGTCTAGAGAATCAAAGACTAGAACGCGAAAGATTGGAACGCGAAAGACTAGAACGCGAATAGCTCGAACGACTCGAACGACTCGAACGCGATAGATCTGAGCGCATGAAGCAAATGGTCATCGACGAGCTCAAGCAACGGTCTCAACTGATTGCGCGGCAGTAGCTCTGGCGTATTCAGTGGCTAACACAAGCATCCAGAGCTCTAAGTTCTACCGAAGGCTCATTTCGCACTGCGGCGTCTATAATGAGCGACACGCTGTCTCTTAAGACCACTTCGAGCCATCGTTCATGGAACATCCACGATAGTCACCAAGCTCGTAGCAATGATTACCCTATTCCGGAAGCATCATTTGACGTCGCACTTTGAACCACGGGCCTCCTCAATTTCTCAGCTGCCGAAGAGTCAGACTGGCCTGGTCAGGGTATGCACGTTAGCTTCGCCAAAGACGAAGAGATCCCGTTCCATGGCGACATCATGATCTATGGAACAGCTCGGATCGAAGTCCAGGTAGTGATCTGTCGTCGAATAAGACTGTGTCGTAAGTCGCAGAGAGTACAAAAACGATATACAGCCGCAGAGATACTTGACGAGGCGCGGCATTTACAACGTCTTCAGCACAACCACATCGCACGACTCATTGGGAGCTACTATCAAAACAGCAAGGGTTCAATCCTCAAATACCCTATTGCAGATAGCGATCTTTGTCGTTTGATGCAGCATGTACCCAAAAGTGCAGCTGGCTTCGATCTTACCACGGCAGAGCTGAGATTACAGATGAAGATATTTTTCCCTTGTCTCGCATCGGCGGTGGCATATATGCACAATATCGACCCGGCAAAATCCTTGTGTTACATCAAATGGGCAAAGAGCCAACATTCCATGTACTGATTACGGATTTCAACCTTGCGCGCGTCGTCGAAAACGCTGACGACAGCGAATCAAAAGGGTCCGCCCTCAAGACGCAGAACTAGTGTAGCCCTGAACTCGCGGGACTGGGCCCTCGTGGTCGATCGTCTGACATATTCAGCCTCGGATGTGTCTTCGCAGAGCAGCTCACATGTATCGCCGGTAGGACGATCCAGGAGCTCTTGGACCACGGTACTGATGATGGTTCCGGCTATCACCGCAATCTACTGCGTGCTCACAGCTGGGTCGAGGAACTTGAAGTACCTGATCGACTTATTACATGGCGCCAAACCATACTTCGGATGTTGTCGTTTAGTCCCCAGGACAGACCTACCGCGTAAGGGCTACTCGACATTTTGCCCGAGCAAGGCTGCTGTCGACAAGGTCCACTACCACTGCAAGAATGTCGACCAAAGGATCTAGCTAAGCCGCGAAACATTGAGAATGCCTCCGGCACTTTCATGCAGCACACCGTCACACCTCATGTAACCCACTCACGTTATGGCTTCAGGGCTTCGCCTCTTTTCATCTAAGCGCATGCCACTCCCTGATAGAGAGCCATCGAAATGTGTAAAATTTCGCTCAGTATCCTACCCGAGAAGCTGCAATATGTCGGCAAAAGCATTCGCATGTAGCCATGGAGACGGATCATGTGAATCGTGCTGCTTGAAGACTCTCCGCGTCAAGGAGGTCTTCGTTGATCATCAGATCTGTAAGAAGAACGTGTGCCCTCACTAGCATTGCCAAGTTTCGGACTAGCATTGTTGTAGGCAATGGAGCTGAAATCTGCAATCCTGCAAAGCAGGCAGTTTCTGCTTGGGTCGTTCTGTTGGACCGGCTCCATGCTGAAGGCACAGGCATGCGTATAGCCGTTGAGTCCTTTGACATCCACCGGAGTTAGTACGATGTGGTGCTCTACTACCCCTGGCACGCCATACAGTTAGTAGTAAGCACGATCATACTTCATCACGTGCTCAAGGTGTCCAGATCTGAAGTAATTGTGGATAATGTTCATGTACATTCAGACGTTGCCGTCAGCATTAGTATCTAATCTCTTGAGCAACAGCTCATCCGTCGTCTCATACATCATACCAACCCATGCCATGCTAGACCATGCAAAAGGCCAAGGCCATAGTATACAAGAACAAGTCGCTCAAAACGCCAAAAATACTTGACCCAAAAACCAATTCATCGCGCCTTGACCTTCGCTTGAACGCTCTTCCAAGCAAGAGCAACCTTGTAGTTCGGGTACTGTGTCCACCAGAACTTGACTCCGATCTTAATCCCGATCTGTCCTTTGTACAGCAACCTGGTTGTGAGGACCATAACGCAGGCGAATGCAGGATGCCTCATCCAAAACCTGAAGGCCAAGATGACATACTCCTAGTATGCCTGTTGCCACAGTAGACCGAGGACGATGGACAGCAGCTGCAAGTGGATGCCATCGAAGAGTCGCGCCGCACCAGACTTGGCAGCAAGAGGTGCGACAGGAGTCTCAGCCGCGTTGTTTTGCAGACGGCTCGCAGCTGACGGTGTGATCAATGTTGTGAAACCTTTGTCATCGTAGCCAGTGACGACCGCGGGATTAGAACCGCCAGACGAAGCCGAAGGCAAAGCAGCAGGCGATGAGGTATAAGAAGCGGCTTGGGATTGCTGCGAGCAAGATTAGCTTTGGGATGTATGAGGGGAACGCACGCGGAGCAAAGGGAATAAAGGCTTACTGACAGGAGCTGAGCTGGGCGGCACAACCTTTCCGGTATCAGAGACGGTCCACCCGGCTGGCAGCCCGGGGTAGTTGGAGAAGGTTGACTGTGGGGCTGCTGAGGTCGTTCCGGGAACCCAGGGGTAGACGTTCGGGCGAGAGTAGGTGTCAGTCTGGCTGGGCGTAAAGGGAATGGGCTGACCGGAGGCAGTTGCGGTGACAGACGGTGCGTTGGCAATGGGCTTGTTTCCACCAGAGTAGACGGTGCCGCCCACAGCCTTGATCGATGGCCATGTTCCGCTTTGATCGCCATAAACGTACTGAGTTCCAGTAGAGTAGTCTTGAACCATGATTGACTTGACCTTCATGGAATACGGGCCCTTGGTGTAATCGGTTGGTCCACGAGCCCACTGGATGGTACCTGGGCTGTTTGCTGAGTCACCACCGCTCCAGGCGCCGAACTTGACCTGCATCGGAGACTGAGGGTATTGGTTCGCAGCATTGGCGGGCTCGAGAGTCCGGACGGTCACGCCATCAATCTGCCAGACGATCTGGTTGGGTGTCCAGTCGATGGTGTACTTCTTGTAGCTAGACTGGCTGCCGGCGTCTGCGTGGAAAGCACCGCGGTTATAGGTCGTCGTTTGGCCCTTGCCGAAGTAGTTACCTACGTAGGAGGTCAGCGTATGTCTCAATTTCCAACTCGCAAATGGTTTACTTACTCTGAACTTCGTCGGGATCCGCACCGAGCCATTCCCAGTCAATCTCATCAAGTGTGTCCGACTGCAGCACGAAACTGCTGACAATACCTGCACCCGGCGCAGCCTGGACGTAGATCTCAACCTTGCCAAACATGATGTACCACTTCGAAGTGAGCTGGGGCGAGTCGCCAGACTTGGCTACTGTGAAGGAGACGCCATCTTTGCCGTATGTGGGGTTGCCTTGGGTGGTGAAGCTGTCCGAGGCGGAGCTGAAGTCGATGTTGACGGTGCGAGCGAGGGCCGAGTCAGGTGGGCAGTCGCTGCGTACTGTGGGGTTGCAGTTTGACCATGTCTGAGCGAGTGTGGGAGCGATGAGGGATGTTGCCGAAGCGAAGGCGGCGAGTGCCTGTATGGTAGAGCGCATCGTGAATGTGTGGAAGTGAGGGTCGGGTGATAGCGATTGTTGCCGGCGGATGGGCCGAAGGCAGTGTGGTACGATGATGTCGATTAGATGCTTGAAGTAGTGATGTCTCGGAGTGACAAGTACTAGCAAACCAAAACGTGTGTGAGTATCGTGTATAAGAGAGTTGTTTGGGTACCTGCTCAGCACTTGAGAGGTATTGAGTGGATTGTGTAATGCATGCCCAGCAGACCGGCATGTGAAATGGTTATAAAGATGCGTCCAGCCATCTTTGCGAGCCGTGACATACGTGTTAGCTGATATTCAAGGCGACAAGGGCGTGGCGTGCTGTATGCGACTGCGGGAGTGGATGACAATACACGAGGTTGGCGGTGGTTGGAAGCTGAACCCAGCGCCCCAGCCACACCATCGCGGCTGCCGAGCGCGCCGCGACCCAACACAGCGGCCAACCTCGAGTCCGCACCCAGCAAATGCTGGCCGATGACGCTGGTGCGACTTGTCAATAACCATCACGAACCCTGAATTCAATAGATTGCGTGGCCTGGACAAAGATACTCGATGATGGTGTCTTGGAGTCAGCCTTGTTCTGCAGGGTGGCTAGTAACTGTGCGCCACAGCCGCTCCAGACCCCGCAACCCCAATGAATCATCCCACCATGAAGAATGCATGCGCCTATCAATAGCAGCCGCTACTTCCGATACGATCTCTCCAACAGTGTCTGCAGCCTGCACCCGACCCTGCATACGGGGTTCGCAGAACTTTTTTTTTTTTTTTTTTTTCGATTTCGAGCCAATTGAGTCACGCGTCAGCAATAAAGCGATACTCAAGTTACGAGGTCTCTCCACTGCACCACATCGTGAAGTAACCTCACTGCACCATGTCTCTTACAAATGCGACCCCCCTGGAAGTCGCCCAGGCGGCGCGCTTGGGATCCCGGAAGCTCGCTGTGTTGTCAACCGAGGAGCGAAATGTTGCGCTGACTGCAATTCACGATGCGCTAGCTGCAGGCAAAGAGGAGGTACTGGCGGCCAATGTCAAGGACTTGGAGGCCGCGAATAAGGCCGCAGCGGGTGGGACTCTGAGTGCAAGCTTGGTGAAGAGGTTAGATCTGGGCAAGCCAGGAAAGTATGAGGACATGCTACAAGGTATTCTGGATGTGCGAGAACTGGAGGACCCTATCAACAAAACTACCGCCAAGACACTGCTGGATGACAACCTCACTCTATCACGGATAACATGTCCCATCGGCGTCCTCTTGATCATCTTCGAAGCCCGCCCTGAAGTCATCGCCAATATCTCCGCCCTCGCTATCAAGTCAGGGAACGCCGCAATCCTCAAGGGCGGACGAGAATCCAGCGCCAGCTTCGCAGCAATCGCATCAATCATTTCAAGAGCCCTCTTAAGCACGTGCATGCCCTCAGATTGCTTACAACTCGTCCAAACCCACGATGTCATCGCCGACCTACTCAAGCTCGACACCTACATCGACCTCTGCATTCCCCGCGGCGGCAACAAACTCGTCCGTTACGTCAAAGACACCACCACCATCCCCGTCCTCGGCCACGCAGACGGCATCTGCTCGACCTATCTCTGCAGTGACTACCCCGCCGACAAAGCCACCAAAATCATCATCGACGCAAAATGCTCGTATCCAGCCGGCTGCAACGCCACAGAACAACTCCTCGTCGCCGCCTCCGCACTGAGCACCACTCTGCCCATCGTCGCCGAAGCCCTACTCAAAAAGGGCGTCTCACTCCACTGTGACACTGAATCTCTCGCCGCGCTGAAAACAAGCCTAGACCCGCACTCCGCAGCCTTACTCCAACCAGCAGGACCCGATGATTTCGACACCGAATTCCTAGACTTCACGCTCGCAATCCGCACCGTGTCCTCCCTCGATCAAGCAATCTCACACATCAACACACACTCCTCGCACCACACAGACGCCATCTTAACAAATTCAGCCCAGACAGCACAAACCTTCCTGTCCGCCATCGATTCCTCGAGCGTGTACTGGAACACGAGCACGCGCATGGCGGATGGACAGCGCTATGGATTCGGCACCGAGGTCGGGATTAGTACGAATAAGATACATAGTCGCGGGCCTGTGGGGTTGGAGGGGTTGACGATATATAAGTGGGTGTTGGTAGGGGATGCGCAGGTTAGTGCCGAGTATGGGGCGGGTGGGAGGAAATGGAGACATGAGAGACTGAGTGTGGGTGACGAGGAGGGTGTTGCGAGCAATGAGGAAGAGAGGGAGATGTTAAGAGAGTTTCGTGCGAGGAAGGGGCAGTGAGGTATGAGAAGGGTTGATATGGTGAATGCTCGATGTGAGGAGAGGATGTGATATGGTGTACATCAAGCGGAAAAAGGAACAAAAGAAGAAGTGTTTAGACAAAATCAGGATTTCGATTTCAACATGCTTTTTGTTCGAAATAGTTCCCGGGAATGGATACACCAAGTTACCATCGATTTCATGTGGAGTCCACCCTGTGCACAACCTCCTACTCTATGCCTGATGTAGGTGGGACCCATATTGGTAGTGACGTACAATAACACCTGTCGTGTCTCAACGGCTCGCTGTCCAACGTAACACCTCATCCACTATGCTCGAGCTTGCATGATCTTGCGTTGCCACGTTGCACTGATCTACACTACCAGGCAAAAGGACAGGTTTGCATTATCGACGTAGCGGATGGCTTTCATGTGTGTGCAGGTACTATGAGTCGCAATGCTGTCGTGATTGTGGTAGAATGTATATATTTATCTAGCTTTTATAGACTACTGCCAGAATTGATTAAGAAGCTGGCAGGATGCTTCTATCTTGTGCATGTCCGGTGCGTAAATCCTTGCTCGCAATATGCTCCCAGTGTCTTCCCTTTCAGTCCAAGTCATGTCATAGCCCGTGGTATTGTGTCTTCATCCTCGTCGTCCATATGCCCAGCAACGCAGCAATTACTCAACACCATTGTTCTTCGAGCCGAGCGAGGACTTTGTGAAAATCTGTGCACCGTCCTGCAGACGACGCTCCTCGTTCTTGCGGCCGTTGACAAAGTCGGGGTAGTTCAAAGTCAATTCAACCGCGCCGTTTACAACATGATCCACAGCCTCGACACCCAACATGAAGGAGTGGTCCTGGTTGCCAACCTCGTAGCGCCATGAACCGAACCGGCCACGCGACAAGATGTCCTTGGCCTGCAGCGCAGGAAGCAGCTTTGTGAGGACACCTTCACGCTCAAGCGATGGTGTAGGGTATCCGTGGTCGAACCGGCGGTGGTAGGTGGAAACAATCTCGTCTCCAGACTTGATCATCTCGGTGTTGATAAGACCCTGGATGCAGTCCTTGAGCATGTTCTTGTGGTCGACTGGCTTCATGCTCGATTCTGACACTTCCAACATGATCGACCAGTATGGACCGGACTTGGGCTCGGTGGAGCTGGACTTCGATCCGTCTGCCATTTGCTGTGTGGCCAGCTTGACGTCTGATTGAGGCTGGTTGTATGGAGAGTAGTTGGAGAAGATGGTGGCGCGGTAGAATGGGCAGTCGTCCTCGGGGAAGTACAGCCAGCACTTGTCGCCGATGCGCTCTGGTCGCTCGCCGCGGAGACCGACACCAATAACGTGTGTGCTGGAGTAGAAGAGTCCCTTGCTGAGATCGATGAGCTCCTTATCGCCCATTGCCTCGACCAAAGCATCCACAGCCATTGTGTTCACCAGCTTCTTGTAGTTGACTACGGTGCCGTCCTTGAGAGTCACTCGGTGGCCATCCGCATCAACCTTGGTGACTGCGCCCTTGTCACCGTATCTCTTCTTCTCGTTGGGGAGTGTCTTGTCGACAGCGATCCAAATACCGCCTGTGCCATCTCGTGCCGGGAAACGGAAAGTGGCGTTGGGGCCCCAATTTCCTGCGGTCTTGTTTTGGATGATATTGTTGATGACGCCCTTGACGTTGGGTGCGGCGACACGCTCTCCCAGCCATTGGCACTGCATCTTGGTGGTAGGCACCGCCCACACCTTGTAGTTGTACGGTCGCATGAACAAGTCTGCAATGCCAACGCCCATCTGCCGCATGATCCACTCATCAAAGTCCTTGGGCTTTGTGTTTGCCACGCGCGCCTCCAGCGCGGCGTCAATGAGACCGTCCACGCACTTTGCCTGATCATCCTTGTTCAACATTGACAAGTTGTTCTGGAAGGGGTACGGGACCCATTGGCTCTTGCAGCGGACGTAGGATATGCGCTGATGGGTGTACCAGTCCTCATCCTTGGGTAGCGCCTCGTCGATCACATCGTCGAAGTATTTGTAGTGGGAGAAGATAACGTGGCCGCCGACGTCGTAGAGCTGGGGAAATTAGACTCAATGGCAGGCAATGTGCATCGATATCACTCACGAAACCCTCTGGAGTCACATCAGTCGAGGCCAGACCGCCGGGGGTCTCGTTGGAGTCCACAATCAGCCATGAGGGGCCATCCTGAGTTGCTTAGCAGTTGCCCCTCCAAAGTCCGCACATGCTCGAGCGTACAATCTGGTGAAGACGCTTTGCAGCTCCCAGGCCAGTCGGCCCAGCGCCAATCACAAGCACATCGACGGAACTTTGCCATGGTCAGCTCGAGCTTCACGAACACGCGGGGCGGTGAGGGTACATTTCTTCCTTGGCGGAACCCATCTTTCCCTGCAAGAAGTCTTGAAAACTCGGAACTCTCTTCAAAGTCTGGCGAGCGAGGTTCAACATGTACTCGGGGCGCGGAATCAGATACAATGCGTGGTTCAGACGGCGGTGAAGCAGATCCAGCGGGGCCTGGGGTGGTGGAGAATTATAGCACTGCGATAAAACAAGCGTGCCAAGGCCATGTTGAGGGTCCAGCTACACGGGCGCCCGGGCCACTCGAGGCAGGGCTTGACTCGGCTGGGAGCTTGATGCGGCAACGCGAGAAAAGGGGCAGCATCATGGATGCCCGCCGATCCAGCAAACATGGCTGCTCGTGGCCACAACCATTGGCTGCGCGGCTTGCGTCTTGCCTCCCTGCTTCGGCTAATGGCCGACGTGCAACAACTTCTTCGAGGGCTGTATCAGTTGTGTTCAGATCGCAGGATGCAGCTTCCCCATGGCAGAGTCTGTGTGAAGCACACGGCGGCCGCATCAAGCAAGATGGAAGCCTGTCACCTCCGCCTCTGGGGAGCCGCAACACCAGATCCTCGACGCATCATCTCTGTGCGCCGCTGGTGCGACTCTGCAGTCTTCCCTGTGTAGACTTCTCGAGACGTCGACATGCATTACCCCTATTGTGCGCCTCACCTCTTGTCGCGCATATATTTCAGCACCGCCCAAACACGGCCTGGTGGGTCTTGCAATCAGATGCTCGCTGAGGGCCTCGTCGAAGATATCGCCATTCAGGATTGCATAGAGTGATGCTCTATTTTCAGGCGCGGCTGCATGTTACGCGTGCAATGAAAATTGCAACATCGATGCAAACGGAGCGGTTGCCCGCGGGGACTGAGGCGGGAGTCGTTGATTGCGCGTCCCTAAGACGGGTCCACAGCAGATCTGTTTCACGTCGCCTCTTGCTGCAAAATCCCGCGCTGCTCCCGCGAATCTTTCTAGGTTGCTTACCACCAAACCGTTGCGCCCAGTAGCTGCCCCAAAAGCAGAACCCCTGTGAGACGGCCTGGAAGCCTTTCGTACTGTACGAATTTCCGCTCCGCCCCTCTCCTAGCGCAAATTGCCCATCACTTTTACCACCTCCCAACACTTCCAGCCGCTCTTTATCTCCTCATCCCCTCTTGTGCGCGCCGTCACAGCTCTTCAGTGTTGCTTGTGCCCACCTTGTGTCTTTGAGCGTCCCTCCAGAGCGAGACTACTATCGACCGCGCCCATCTGCCGGTAACGAAGCTAGCGCCGCGACCACCCTCTCTTTTACGCTCGCCGCCAACTTTCCTCAACCACCCTCAGTCTCTCCCTCCGCCGCAACACACCACAATCATGTCTTCAGACGAGAAGATGCGGTCCTCGGTGGACGCCGCCCGCGACCCGGCGCAGCCAGTGCTACCCACC
This sequence comes from Setomelanomma holmii, assembly GCA_010015745.1. Lineage (NCBI taxonomy): Eukaryota > Fungi > Ascomycota > Dothideomycetes > Pleosporales > Phaeosphaeriaceae > Setomelanomma > Setomelanomma holmii. Next base: position 96,496 of record ML978195.1, read on the forward strand.
GTCAACCCAGACGCGGTGAAGTCTACGCCAGAGCCTGCCTCCTTTCATCCCGCAGTGTACATTGCGTACGTCACGCCGCTCATATGAAGCAAAGCAGACGCTGACTGTTGCGCAGGACATGGATCACCCTCAGCTCCAGCACTATTGTCTTCAACAAGTACATCCTCGACACTGCCAAGTTCCGTACGCAGAGCAATCGCACCGCAGACTCGAACTCGCCGACTAACAACTGACAGACTTCCCAATTTTCCTGACAACATGGCATTTGATCTTCGCGACCGTCATGACGCAGCTCCTCGCCCGCTTCACTACCATCCTCGACTCGAGAAAGAAGGTCCCCATGACCGGCCGCGTATACCTCCGCGCGATTGTCCCCATTGGGCTGTTCTTCAGTCTGAGCTTGATCTGCGGTAACCAGGCATATCTGTACCTGTCCGTGGCTTTCATTCAAATGCTCAAGGTAGATATAAGCAAAACATCAAGCTGCATCAGTGACTGACGCTGGCTAGGCTACCACCCCCGTTGCTGTTCTTATCGCGACCTGGAGCATGGGTATCGCCCCTCCCAACATGAAGACCCTTGGCAACGTGTCCTTCATTGTCATTGGTGTTGTCATTGCGTCCATGGGCGAGATCCAGTTCGTCATGATTGGCTTCCTCTTCCAGGTTGGCGGCATCATCTTTGAGGCTGTTCGTCTTGTCATGGTCCAGCGCCTGCTCAGCTCTGCTGAGTTCAAGATGGACCCGCTCGTCTCCCTCTACTACTACGCACCCGCTTGCGCCTGCATGAACGGCTTCGTCCTGCTCTTCACTGAGCTTCCCAACTTGACCATGGATGATGTCTACCGCGTTGGTGGTCTTACTCTGGTCGCCAACGCGCTCGTTGCCTTCCTACTCAACGTTTCGGTTGTCTTCCTCATCGGCAAGACCTCTTCGCTCGTCCTCACCCTGTCTGGCGTGCTCAAGGACATTCTTCTCGTGTTCGCGTCCATGTTCCTCTTCAAGGACCCTGTCACTCTTCTCCAGGCGTTCGGCTACAGCATCGCGCTTGGTGGCCTCATCTACTACAAGCTCGGTGGTGAGATGTTGAAGGAGTACCTCGGACAAGGTAGCATGAAGTGGCAGGAGTTTGGCCACACTCGCCCGGTCCTCCGCAAGCTTATGGTCTTTGCCGCGGTCGTCGCGTCCATGTTCATGATCCTGGGCTCTCTTGGACCTCGCTACGCCCCTGATCAGACCGCTAAGGCCTATAGCGGCATCGGCAAGCTCATTGGCGAGAAGGGTGTATGAAGACCTCAGCTAAGCAGTTGCACACATTCACACGTCTGCGTCTTGGAACGAGCATGGCATCTTCACAATTCATGCTTCGCCCTTTGTCTTTCTATACTTTTTTAGTGTATCTTGGAGTGGGTGGGCAATCGGTGTTCTGCAGCATAGACAAGCGGGTCTTTCCATGCCATTGGGGGCCTTTCTTCTTTCGACCATTCCACGATTCGGGATGTTCTTCAATTGATTCAATTGCATGTCAGGGAGCAACGACAGGAAAACGAAAGTACACGTTGTGTTATATATAGATCTCGCGGTCCGGCGTGCGCTGGTCGGTGGTGGGTATATAGTCTTAACTACATAATGGTAATGCGTGTGAACAGGATTGGGCGTAATCTTGGATTGTGATCTCCCTCGGGTTCCTGGGTACAGCGCGATGCATTGCTCAAGTTGCAGTGATAAGACGGTCTGCATCGCGATGCCACCGAAGTTGTACAGGCGCATTCATCATGTTTAAGGCAGCGAGCACTTCACTGCAGCAAGGGCAGTTCGTTTGACGTTATACCATGACTTAGCTTTGCTGCTAACAAGAATGCTGGCATCAGCCACATTTGCACCAATGGCACGGTTGTATACAGATTCACGTCGATCATGATTGTCTGTCACAACATGCCAACTATCCTCACAAAATATTGCTGCTCCAATCCGCATCAAGCATAAGCAAAGGATGCTGATGGTGTGGGTCGCTCTTTCTGCCGAGCGGTCAGCGCGCTCGCGCCAAGTCGCTAGCGCCCACACAATATTGTCGCCAGAGGATTGCATCGCAACTTCGACCTCAGCGACTAACCCACAGTTCCGACAACACCACTTGCTCATCGACAGTCAAGATGGGTATCGATCTCGACCGCCATCATGTTCGAGACGGGCACCGCAGTATGTGAACCCCCGTCGAGTCGGCGCAGCAATGCGCTGGCGACTGCTGTCTTCTAGACGCAACATGAAATCTCGAGAGCCCGAGGATTGACGAGTGAACAGAGGTCCCTAAGTCCACCAACCCCTACGTCAAGCTGTTGGTGCGTCTTTACAAGTTCCTGGCTCGTATGTTTCCTGGTCGAATTGCGCGGGTTGTGTGTGCTGACAGCGATAGGCCGTACCGATGCTCCCTTCAACAAGACGGTTCTGCGACGCCTCATGATGTCCAAGATCAACCGCCCCCGTAAGATTACCGACCGCACAGAATACGCTCGACCGATCAGCTAACCCTACGGCAGCCGTCAGCTTGTCCAAGATCGTTGCCACCGCCGCCAACAAGTATTCGGCAAAGGCACACGAGGGCAAGACCATCGTCATTGTACGGCACATATACAGACACCAAGGTGGACCTCGCTAACAGAAATCAGGTCGGCACCGTCACTGACGACAATCGTCTCCTCGAGCTCCCCAAGCTCTCCATTGCCGCGCTCCGCTTCACCGCATCCGCCCGCGCACGTGTCCTGAAGGCCGGCGGCGAGACCCTCACCATTGATGAGGTCGCTACCCGCTTCCCCACTGGAGCTAACACCCTCCTCCTCCGTGGACCCAAGAACGCCCGTGAGGCTGTCAAGCATTTCGGCTTCGGTCCCCACTCCCACAAGAAGCCTTACGTCGAGAGCAAGGGCCGCAAGTTCGAGCGCGCTCGTGGTCGCAGACGGTCGCGTGGTTTCAAGGTCTAAGCGTGTGCTGTAAGCAGTGCGGTTTCTCTGGGTTGTTGGCGTGGTCATGGTCATGGGAATTCACTTATGAGGCGCGCATCATGACTGGCAAGGGCTCTTTAAGGCCTGCAAAAAGGATACTCGATGTCTCGATAGGCAATGGAAGCATACCCACGGGCTCTTCCGAGCTCATGAGGTCAACTCATGAAACAAACCGCAATCTCCAATCTCGTGAAGTGCTGAATCTGTGAGACAACCGTGCCATCATGCTGTGAACTTCGACTTCTTCGATTTTGCACAGCGTACATTTTCCGCTTTCGGAGCCACTTTTCACTCACCAGAATATTTGGTGGAGCTAAATTTTCGTTGCAACCCCGCCACTGACCTATCATAGCGCAGCACTAGCATACCCACATGAACTCGAAGTAGTCACCATGATACTGGACATCACTTTCAGCTGTACTCTCAAGCGCCAAACTCAATACGATGGTTGACAACCGCAAAGTAGGCGTGCTAGGTGGCGGGCAATTGGGCCGTATGCTCATTGAAGCAGCCAACCGCCTCAACGTCCAGGTCAACGTCCTCGACGCGGCAGCGTCACCAGCAAAACAAATATCGGCACATGACGACCACATCGAAGGATCATTCAAGGATGCAGCAGCCGTCAAGAAACTCGCCGAAGCAAGCGACGTCGTCACCGTTGAGATTGAGCACGTTGACACGCACATGCTGGAGGAAGTCGCAAGCACAGTCGTTGTTGAGCCAAGCTGGAAAACACTTCGGATCATCAAAGACAAGTATGCGCAAAAGGAGTATTTGAAAGAGCATGGAGTCGCTGTTGCGGATAGCGTGGATCTGGACGCCAAAGGTGTTGAGGGATTGAAAGAGGTGGGCGCGTCATATGGCTATCCTTTCATGCTCAAGAGCAAGACAGAAGCGTATGATGGACGTGGCAACTACGTTGTGAAGAGCGAGGCGGATGTCGACGCTGCTTTCGAGGCACTAGGCAAACGACCGCTTTACGCAGAGCGATGGGCGGAGTTCCGGTTGGAGCTTGCGGTCATGGTTGTCAAGACGAAAGACGGTGTTCTCACATTCCCCACTGTCGAGACGGTGCACGAAGACAGCATATGCAAGCTCACATATGCTCCACCACGGAACGTGTCAGAAGCAACAGCGCAAAGGGCTCAGGATCTGGCGAAGAAAGCGATTGGCGCGTTCGAGGGCAAGGGAGTCTTTGGAGTCGAGATGTTCTTGCTCAAGGACAACAGCTTGCTCATTAACGAGATTGCTCCTCGACCACACAACTCTGGGCACTATACCATCGAAGCGTGCCCGCTATCACAATACGACGCACATCTCCGCGCAATCCTCGACCTACCCATTCCACAATCGGGACTTCGTTTACGCGAGCCTTCCATCATGCTGAACATCCTGGGTGGCAAGACACCAGATTCGCATGTCCAGGTCGCGAAGAAGGCGCTAGAGTCACCAAACGCGTCCATTCACCTATATGGTAAAGGTGACGCGCGACCTGGCCGCAAAATGGGCCATATCACCATCACAGCCCCCACGCTCGCAGCGGCTGAGCGTGAGATCCAGTTTCTCATTGACTTCGTGGACGAGCAAAAAGGCAAGCCATCGGGTCCACGAGCAGATGCACCGTTATCACAAGATGAGCCTCTTGTCGCCGTGATCATGGGCTCAGACTCTGATCTACCCGTCCTTCGTGCCGGCCTCGAGATTCTGAAGAAACTCGAAGTGTCCTTCACCACACGCATTACGTCCGCACACCGCACACCCGACTGGCTGCGCGAGTTCTCGAAGAATGCATCGAGCACATCTCTCAAGGTCATCATCGGCGCAGCAGGCGGTGCCGCACATCTTCCCGGCATGTGCGCATCGTGGACCACGCTCCCAGTCATTGGACTGCCAGTCAAGGCAACCCATATGGACGGTTGGGACAGCTTGGTGAGCATGACGCAGATGCCACGAGGTGAGCCAGTTGCTACGGTGGGCATCAACAACTCTACAAATGCGGCATTACTTGCGGTGAGGATACTCGGTGCGGACGACAAGGGCATCAGGGAGCGCTTGAGGGTGTGGATGGAGAGCAATGAGAAGGAAGTGTTGCGCAAGGACAAGGCTCTTCTAGAGGACGGATGGGAAGCGTATCTCAAGAACATGGGAAAATAGATGTTCGCGCTACCGTGTGTACTTCATATGATTTGATGTTCGTCAAATCCCAGCCTAGCGAATCACACACCGCGCTTCCACAAAAGCAATACCATCTCGCTAATCACCCGCCGATCGCAGATCGCTGCATATGGCCGCTCCGCAAGGTGCAGTAGCATGCAGAGCCAGCACATTCGTGGCACCTCTACATTTGAATCACTGGCGTCTGGTTGGTTGCTAGTGAGTTCGCGATCGTCGTGACTTCCCCATCGTTCAGCTCCTAGCTACCACATACCCACATGGAGAAGTCAGTCGTAATGCAAGACCCACCGGCATCACGTAGCTCCTCACAATACCGCTTCCACATTTTCCTTTCCTCTTCTCTTCTGCTCTTACCCTGACTGCGCCATCACGACGACTAACACAAGCACAATGAGCCTCACGCAGAAACTCACAAAACCATTCGTCGACATCTTCGTCCTGACATGGGACTTCCAACTCTTCCTTCTCAACCTCATCATCCCCTCACACAAACCCAACACCGTCGTGCCCGCACATGCACCTGGGCACCACGGTCAATGGCCGCTGTACGTCGCGCCCAAGGATGGCGATTCGAGATCTGCGTGCCCAATGCTCAATGCGCTTGCGAACCACGGCGTTTTACCTCATGACGGGAAGAACATCACATTCAAAGACCTGAACAAAGTCGTGCGCGAGAGCTTCAACTTCGCGCCGAGTTTCTGCTTCTTCGTGCCAAAGTTCGCAGCTGATTTCCTAGGCCGGAGTTATTGGACTGGTAAGTCGTCCCCCACGCTGCTCCTCATCTTGACTAACGATGAATACAAGATAAATTCGATCTCGCGGAACTCAGCAAGCACAATGCGATTGAGCATGATGCGAGCTTGACTCGGCACGATGCCGCGCTTGTTCCGGACCAGGGCAAACCGGATCTCGAACTCGTTGATGAACTGCTGCGCGGCGCGACGGGGAAGACGCCGGATGGACGGGCGTTGTTGACGAAGAAGGATCTGAGTCTTGCGCTGGCGAAGAGGAGGAAAGAAGCGAAGATTTCGAATCAGGCGTATTCGGAGAGCTTGTTTCATAATGGATTTGGGGCGGCGAAGTGAGTATCTGAATGACCTTCGGATGTGTGTGCGAGTGCTGATAGTGTGGCGTAGCTCCTCAACGATGATCACGATCTTTGGTGGACGAGTGGATGATCTAAAACCGATGCTGACGGAGGAGCGGTTTGTGGATGGGTGGGAACCGAGGATTCTGAGTCATTTTGGATTGACGATGGCAGCGTTCAATGGGACGGTTCTGCCCGTCGAATTGGGAGTCAAGAGGGCGAAGGTGGAGTAGGGCAGCATGCACCGAGGATGGTGGGCGACGAATGTAGAGAGTGTGAGAAGATGGGACGGTGGGACGGTGGGCACGAGATATTCGACAGTTGTGCAAAAAATAGGTGAAGATCACCGATTTTGGACTTCGAAAGCTGTGAAGGCAGTAGTAACAATCAATATGCAGACATAGCCGACATTTTAAGCTCGGCTCGTCCAATGGGTGCATCAAACGCTAGAGGATTCCACAACATAGGCGATTTCGTCATTCCTTCCAACCATTGCGCTGTTCCGATTGGTCTTGTACATTTCGTCATGCTTCAGTCTTCGTTTCAATTTCGATAGCAGATAACCCAGCTCAGACATGAGGAAGAACTCTAGTTCATTGTGGACTCCAACAGAGGCTTCCATAATGGAGAACATCAAAGGATGGGGCAAGCCCAAGCTCTTATACCACCCAAGGACCTTCTCCGTTGAGAAATAGTCATTATATTTCAACTGTGACGTGTTCGAAAGAGTCTGGGATGTGACCCAGGAGACAAGATGTAATGTACGTGTGGATGTCGCGGTGGAGCTCTCAGGGGTATAATTATCTCAAAACGCTGGAATGTTGAACTCATCCATGACACATGTCGTTAGCTAGGAGCAGTAACGGACGACAGGCGCAGTCGACGTGGATAGCACACAAGTGCGGTGGTTCTCAAATGCCAGGAAAGGGCTTGAATGCATATGATCCAGCTACGCGGGGCTTATGAGACATAGTAAGCGATTATCGCATTGCTGTACGTATACTAGGACATAATAGAGCTCAGTGTCATTTCTCCAAAGTCGTCAAACAAGACACGCGGTCGTATTTTGCTTGCTTTTGGAGGGCAGGTGGAAGTCCTGCGTTGTGAGAGGTGAAGAACTGAATGCATAGAATCTATATACAATAGGCTAACGAAATCGTTTGTGCGACGCGTCAAGACTTTGGACATGGGCAGATTCGAAGTTGAGATCAGTTGCGATTCAATGTCGCATACGGCTTTCAGGATTATTGATATGGCGGTCTGCTGGTATTCCTTTGCATGGAATCGTATGGCGCTAACTTTTGCTAGAACATGAGCGAAAACCTTGCCGCAAGTCTAGGCATTTCTTAACCCTCTTCAATTGTGGGAAGTACATGTGTCATGCTGTGCTAAGTTTTGGAACGATGGAAAGTTAAATGATTACTGGGTAAGATCTATAGGAAGGCTTCAAAATTCAAGTATGCCATAAATGAGCGACAACTCTATGAATATGTACACGATCAAGTACATCCAGGTCGTTTGCACAACCCCGTTCCACCCCTAGCTCCCAACACCTAAGCATGCGCAGCAGCAACCCACTTCGTACTCGTCACCGTCTCTGAGTTCCCAGTCTTACTTTTAAACGTAATCGTATCATTCTTATTAATCACAATCGTGGTCACAATGCTCTCATCCTCACTCCTCAAAATGTGCTGCTTGAACCCTGCCGTACTCTCACCATTGAACATGAGCTTGCACATGACCTTCGATACAATCTGCGCTGCTTTGGCCGCCGGAATTGCTACAGGATTCGATCCCTTGGCCACGGTAATAGCCGTCTTGATTAGTGACGGAGCAGCCTTTTCGAGAAAGTCGATGACATTGCGGAAGTTTTCGGGGTCGGAGAACCACATCTTTAGTTCGCGGGGTCGCTCGGAACCGGCTTGCTTGCGGTGATAAGTTACCATCCACCAGTCGCGACCGGTGGTGAAGGCGCCAGTGTTGTATTCGACGGTCATGGTTTGGGGAGTGGTGGCACCCGGTGCAAGGCTGCCCCAGTCACCTTGGTTCTTGTACACGTCGCTGTATTTGTGCGAAACACTGATGTCGGTGATGGTGTCTGCGGTGTTGTTTTGGATCTTGACGAGTGCGGTGCGTTTGGTGAGGCATAGTGCGAGCGGGAGGAAGCAAGCAGATCGCTATGAAGAACTGGGTGATGCTTGAGGGGCGCATGGCCACTGTGTGGTATGCAACTTCTCAACGTGAGGGCGTATTCGAAGTGGTAAATTGGGAGTCGTGAGTGTTGAAAGTTGTGGTTGGCTTGTGTGTGATGATACATTTTGGAGAGACGTCAAGAAGCGCTTTATACAGACACTGAGCATATGCCAAGATCGTGCGATGCAAAGACGCTCCACTATACAAACTGCGCGCGGTGTTGAGACTGCTCAGCTGCATCGGTCGGTGCGAGGTCGTGAGGCTGTGAGCCCCTGCTCCGATACCATGTAAGTACATTCAGCGACGTACCCACTTCAAGATGTTCTCAGCGTGGAGATTTGGACATTCTTGGCATGCTTTGCATCCATCGCTAAGTATGGCTTGACTTTCTTGAGATAGCATATGCTGTCGGCCTCGATATACTGTTGCCTTAGGGTGTTGTTGGGTTCTGCTGGACGGTGGCGCTGGCCTTTCGCTACCGATCGGGGGTGAGGGATTAATTGACCATATTACCTTGAGTGATGGTCTAACAGTGTAGTCCAGTTCACCCAGTGACTTGAAGCGTGCTGCAAAGCGAAGACGCTGTTCATAAATCTCCGGCGGTGTAGTGATGGAGGCCAAGAGCACGGAAGACCCGAGGCTGCTCTATTTACGACGCGCTACGCCGAATGAGTACGCTATGCGAAGAATTTCCCAAGTCCCACCGCCTGAAGGATATCACGACAGCAGGCGTCGTGATTCCAGATTCGAGCCCTGCATATATTTATCGTCGGGGGATGTCATTATTCTTTGAGTCGATGTTACCAGCCTGTTCATGGCTTCCACTATTCGATGGCACGCGGTCTATGCACATCGACAATCTCCCTGAGGTTTCCGCGACCACTCCCGTCCTTTGTGCCCCGAGCGTCAAGGACGTCTCTCGCAGCATTGGTATTGAAAATGACTGAGTAGTTTAAGGATAGAATCAAGTGCAAACGTGGCGGCGTTGCATCAACTCGATAGTAACGGTAGGCCCTTTGGGCATCCACAAGGCACAATACTACTGTTGGATAGGTCAGTAGTGGTTAGAGCTTCTTTGCACGAACACGTTCTCCTCGAGCTCATCATTGGCGATTATGCACTCCGAGAAGTTCGATGACTTGGAAATTGCCCATCTCGAGGCGGCCCGCGCCGTGGAGACCAGCGGGCCATTCCATCGGATAAATGCCCGGCAATGACCCAACTTTATCCTTGGCTCCGGTCCCTATCTGCATGAACTTCCTCCTGTCGCGATCAATTTTCAGGGGTGTTGGTGAGCACTGAACCGGAAGCATGCTAGCTTCAACATGTACAGGGTAGGCGTAATCTCCGCAAGGCGACGTTGGTGATCTTCAGCACAACCTTTCCTCAACATGCGCACCTTTCCTTCTCGAAGTTACCTGCATTATCTCGAATCAGCGTCATGAGGCTCTGGACAATACCTTTGCTCGCGGTCAGCTTGTCGAACTTCGCTGTCGCAGCGACATTGCAAGGCGAAGGGTTTGATGCATCAAATGCGACCTCGTATGACTTCGTAAGTTTCGCACGAAGATACGCAATATTACAGGTCTCTCATGTTCGTCCCAGATCATTGTTGGAGGCGGGACTGCAGGGCTCGCAGTCGCTTCTCGAATCAGCGTTGGGCTGCCGAATTGCAGCGTCCTTGTGATTGAGGCAGGCCCAGATGGTCGTCAAGAGCCAGGCATCTACATACCAGGACGAAAGGGCTCAACGCTTGGTGGAAAGTATGACTGGAATTTCACGACCGTTGTGCAGCCATATGCAAACAACCGTAGCTTCGCGCAAAATCGTGGTAAGGTGCTTGGAGGCAGTTCCGCGCTCAATCTCATGACATGGGATCGCACTTCTGTCGCGGAGCTAAACGCCTGGGAGAAGTTGGGAAATAAGGGTTGGAATTGGAAAAGTCTGTATCCTGCAATGCTGAAGGTCGAGACATTCCTGCCATCGCAAGAGTATGGTACTGAGGGCGTCGGGCATTCTGGCCCCATTCAAACACTCATCAATCGCATCTTCCCTCGCCATCAGTCCACGTGGTATCCAACACTAAACAACCTCGGGCTCTTCACCAACATGGAATCACTAAACGGAAAGCCCATTGGCGTGTCCACCCAGCCAAGCAATGTCAGCCCTGAATACAATCGCTCGTACGCGCCAGAGTACCTCAAATTGGCTACGCAGAATCTTCAAGTCAAATTAGAGACTCGAATAGCCAAGGTCAATTTCAAGGAAAAAGCGGCTAGTGGGGTGACACTGGAAGATGGTACCGTTATCAATGCCCAGAAAGAGGTCATCCTTTCCGCTGGCACGTTTCAGACGCCCGGAATACTCGAGCTTTCTGGCATCGGTAATGCCACACTGCTCAAAAAGCTGGGTATTCCAGTCATTAAGAACCTATCATCGGTGGGCGAGAATCTGCAGGACCATATTCGCATCCAGAGCTCGTACCGCCTCAAGCCGGAATATCCTTCGTTTGATGTCTTGAAAAACACGACACGTGCCGCCATCGAACTGGCTTTGTACAACGCGGGTGAGGTGTCGCTGTATGACTACACAGCGAGCGGCTACGCATACTTTCCGTGGTCTACTGTCTCGAACGACACCGCTGCCAGTCTTCGTGCACTCGTCCAGGGTGATACCAGCTTGAATTCCACTGTCGACAAAGTTAAGAAGAGCTACCTGTCTCCACCTCTCAGCACAACCGTGCCACAGCTCGAGGTCATCTTCTCGGACGGCTACACTGGACTCAAAGGCTACCCGGCGGCCAACTCCTCGCTCTTTGGCATCGGCACATTTGCGCTGATTGGTGTCGTGCAACATCCGTTCAGTAAGGGAAATGTGCACATTGTGTCGCGCAACATTAGCGACAAGCCTGTCATCAATCCGAATTATTTATCGCACCCATACGACCTTCAAGCTGCCACCAATCTCGCCAAGTATCTTCGCAAGATTGCCTCATCGGAGCCCATGAGAAGTGTGTGGACTGAAGAGTACGAGCCTGGTAGTGCAGTCCAGACTGATGAGGATTGGACGGAGTATGCTTTGGGTAATGTCTTGAGTATCTACCATCCAATTGGCACGGCTGCTCTGCTTCCGGAGAAAGACGGAGGAGTCGTTGATCCGGATCTGAAGGTTTATGGTACTAGAGGACTACGGGTTGTGGATGCAAGCATAATTCCGCTGCTGCCGAGTGCGCACTTGCAGACGCTGGTGTATGGGATCGCTGAAAAGGCCGCTGAGATGATCATCAAGGATTATACGTCGTTGTGATAGAATTGTTCCGACGACGCATACTGGTTTGCTTCTATAGGTTGCCTGTATCGTTGCAATACCCGTCATGAAGGGAATGAACTGGTCTGCAGCCGAGCGCAACAATGTGCTTACGTCATAGCCTTGAGCGCGAAGCTTCACGTACCCACCCGCGCCTTGTGCCTCCCAATCTTAGACATCGCGTCCCAGCATTAAAGGATTAACAATTATCGTTACTCTTGTCTGCAGAGCGTAATACTCTCAAGTACCTGGAGGATGTGAATCCAAAGGCTCATGTGCCTGGCGTGTCCAGCGCGTCCACTGCAGCTCCGACCTAACAAGATCCTTTCACTCCCGTGAACGCGTCCGCACGCGCGCTAGCAATCATCTGCCACTACAGCCTCTAAATACCCCACGATCTCACTATCCGCCAGTGTACCTCAACAAACCAGCAGCCTCCACTTCGTGCGGGGCACTCAGTGGTTGTACTCACTACGACAGTCGAGTTCACAAATGATGGCACGACTCTCGCAGTTGCCGCAGGAGCTCTTTCTTGGGATTGTAGAATTGCTTGAAGGCAATAACGCGACCTTGGCGGCTCTTTGCCTGATCTCGCGAGCTGTCGCTGAGGTATCGCGACCATATCTCTACCGGCATGTGGTCCTAGGAGCGGAAGACGCAAAGCCAACCCAAATCGCCCTTTTCCTGCGCACACTTTTCGACCGACCTGATTATGCGACACAAACTAAGATCCTTCAAATCGAGGCTACGGTCTATCGTGACCGTAATCAAGATTTTGAGGTGCCCTCCGGAGCTACTGGTATGCGCATGGACGATGGCACGCGGCTCGAAGAAGCCTGCGTCGATCATGTTCGTTGCATCGAACAAAATGGGGCACCAAGGATCAGCGCGATGATCCAGAAGTGGCGCCTTAGGCTTCGTAGCGGCGCCCAGACTGCGTACGTCGGTGTCCTTTTGTCGCTCCTTGTCAACTTGAAGGACATCGCTATTACCATATACACTGAGGAAGGGCTGCCCAGAAGGACTTTCACCCCACTAGAGCGACTCTTCAGACTTTCTGTTGGAGCCTTCTATCAAGATGATGGAAGTCACTTGAAGCTGCGCCCGCACCTTCCCTTGTTTCCCACCACTCGGGATGTAACTCGTCTCAGAACGACCGGCGCCAACCTGGCCATTCTGTGTCTCGGGTTCGCAAATCTACAGATCCTGGAAGTTGATTTACAGCAGTCGAATTGCTCTCGATCTAATGGTGCTCACCTAAACTGGGAGAATGGAACCACGGAATTTCAACCTCGCGCGTTGCTCAAAGTGCACACCATTAATTTTGATAGCGACTGGGAGGCACTCTTGGTTGGTTATCGCGTCAGACATCTTCTCGAGACCATCCGTTTTCCAAGTCTACGTCACTTCTTCTTCAGTATTGTCAGAGGTCCAACCCAGCACTTGGAACAATACGGAAATTTTCGAACCTTCTTTGAATCCATTCAGCCCATAGCCACGCAATTGGAAAGGGTCGCCATCGATGTCGGGGGTGATCGTACCAACTTTAGCATGAGCTGCCTCAACGCCTTCAAACCTGTCGACCTCGGCGAAGGTGATCTCTTCCGATTTTCGAGCTTACAAGTTTTGCGTATACCTTCCGCCGCATTTGTCGGTCGATGTCGCACTGATCATACAGGCCGCGTATCTGTGCCTCCCCGATTGGATGATCTTGGCCCGTATCTCGAACATCTCGATATCACCTACCCGGACGGGGTAACTCTGGAATGGCTGCAGAACATGTTCGCGACACTTGATGTCAATCAGGTGCGTTTGCGGCTGATCTCTCTATCGTGTGCTTGGGACTGTGGCAAGCCGCCTTCTTGGTTCGAGCGACGACGCCACCTTCTTGACAATTTGCCGTGTCCAGTCGTCATCGGCGTCGTTCCCGGCCAGAAGCAGCCGGATGGATATGTTGACAAAGAGGTCACTGGGATTTGGCATGCAAGCTTGGCAGAGGGGGTCTGGTTAGATGCATTGTTCGAAGAGTGAAGTGTTGACCTTCATCCTCAGACAAGCGGAGGCTGTAGAGCCAACGTTTTGGGGGCGGCACAGCAGGAAGTTTAGCTGGCTCCGTAATCGCGTTTGCCGTTCTATCTATTTGCAGCCAACCACGAATCATTCTACAACCACGCTCTTAGCTTCTCAATCTCTGTTTCGCCTTCATAAGGCTGCAGATAGTTGTCCTCTCGCCACGGATGGGTTCCCTCCACAATGCCGAAGTTGAATGCCACCGGACTTATGGTGCTGCAGTTTGCTTCAGATGTATTTATGAGATTACCGTGCATCAAGACCAAAGTGCCTGCTTTCGCCTCCACGTTCTTGTATTCGCAATCGCCTCTGTCATTCTTCGCCGGTAGCAAAGCATCACTGGCAACCTCCACGTTAGTATGTACTGGATTTTCGAGATCAACAAACTCAGCTTTGCCCGTCGCGTCCTTCTGGCATCTGCGAGATATTGGCACCGTTCGACGGCTACCTGGAGCAACATCAAGACAGCCATTCTTCAACGTTACATCCCCCAAAGCGTACCAGAAGGTCACACAGCTCGGCGGATCGGTGGAGCCAGAACATCCGTCTTGATGAGGCACAACCTTCTCACCAACGTCGGCTGCCTTGACTATGACCAAGCTCTGAGTCACCCGAGGATCGTCGTATCAAAGGGAAAGGGCGATCTCTTCATGGAAGGCGCTGAAAATGGTGGTTCGGAAACGTGGTAACATTTGATGTACGCCGCATCCCAGATTTTGAATACGCTGCAGAGGTGCCTTGTCAGCGTTGAACCCGTCTATGACCTGTCAGTCTCTTGCTATTATAATCTTGAACGTGCACTTGACGTACTTCGGTTCAGCGTCGCAAGTACTCGCCCGACCGGGGAGATATACGACTTCTGCCCTGGTTCGAACACAAGCTGGCGAACACCGTAATCACCTGTGAACAAAGATGTTGCGGTGTCCTGGGTCTCCTTCAGAAGTATGCTGACTTCATGCTCCGTAAGAGCTCCCGGTATGACGAGATAGCCATTGCCTTTACAGAACTGCATTTGGGTGGCATCTAGAACGCCGGACTGGCGTTCCGAACGAGCACCACGGAGCTGTAACCTCAAGGGAGAATGCGGCAGCCCTAACGCCAGACTCAAGGTCACGAGAGTGTCTTTGTCGGTGTTCAGACCAGCCTGGTTGTTGTTCTGGCTCTGGTTGGTCAGTAACAAGGTCAAAAGTAAAGGTCCTTCAAGTGGCGCATCCGGCGAAGCAGCGCCGTGGGGCTTTCGAGGAAGAGTCCTTGCCTCAAGCTCGAGAGCGATGTTTTGGGGCGCAAGAACATCATTGTTTGTATTACCGCCATTCGCAGTGTTGGCATTGTTCTGGTTCGCGAGCAAAAACACACGCGCAAGTTAACAAGCTTGGCCGCTTTCTTTCCGGAAAGAAGAGCCAGAAATTCTCATGATGCTGTCAGTAGTGGCACCTGGGCAATACAGAAAGTGCTCCACCTAGCAAAGCACTATCGTGGTTTCCGGTCCGCAGCGCAGACATGCAGCAAGGTGTTGATCTTTGTGGAAAGTTCTTCCTCAACTGCGACACTTGGACGCTTAGGTAATCCTTTTCGGGAGGGATATATACTTCGGATGCCAATTTTTAACGTGTCTATGTCCGATGTTGAATTTCGAACGCATTTTCTACACCATCAATCGATGCGGGACTCGTTTCTAGGCAAGACAGACACCCATATCGCATCTTTCCCTGTATTTCAGAGGCATAGACTGCCAGAAGAAACAACATCGTTGCCAGGAATAATCAGTGTGCGGCAAGCCTTCACATAGATCTTGCCGCATTGTGCAAAGCTCGCCAGACATGACGATTTGAAGGACGACTTTCGGAGGCACGCGAGACGCAGCATACCACACGGTGCCAACCTTTTGGGGAAAAGAAAAAGTGTGTAAGTTGTTTGTAATGGATGAATAGAGAACAGGCATTTATATCGGAGCTTGCCAACACTCAATATCGCCAACTGAGCTCACCAGAGTCACGCAGGACATCTCGTCTGGTAGCGAGTCTTTCTCAAAGTAAGGTACAACTACCCTTCGTAGCCCGTCAACCTTGGAAATCAATCGAGCGGTGTAAGACTTCTGGGTGGTGGAATGGACGTCGAGAGCATTTCTTTTCTACACATGTTTCTCACCACCTTGGTGGAGATATAGTCTTTCTGCGGTGAGTTTCGCTGACAAGAGCCGCGTTGCTATTTCTTATCTACATAAACATCTGGTCGTGTCTCTTGATATGCACATGTAAGCTGCATATCTCCGAGTTTGTTGGATGTTTCAATCTCCAGCTGGCTAAAAGACATGTCCTAAACCTTTAGAATGCAGAGAAAGTCATGCGGCGAATGTGCTGATTTTGCCATCGTCGCAAAACATGAATGTCCGTCTGTACTGCTTTCGAAGATTGCGAGTTGAGTATGAATAAAGACCAGGGAGAGATCAGCGTCGGATGCAGATATACACTCCCTTCTGCCTGCGCCAGACGACAAATGATCAGTGAATACATTACCAACATAATGCTTCTGCGACGACATTTGAAAATCAACCTAGCTCTTTCATACACCGCGATGCAGCAGCTTTTCTACCACCCAATACAGAAAAGCCCGCACATCGCGTGCTATGCCAGAAATTTCGGACACTACACATGCGCCATCCGTTGCTCGCTTCTTTTCCACACTCTGCACGGTGGTTGTTGGAGGTCTAGTCAAAGACAAAAGCGAAAACTTATATTCCAATCTATCTCAGCTCCCTGCTGGACATGTGGTATCCCTGCTGGTCGTTTCAATTTATCACATCTCCTCCGTGGAAAATACGACTTTGGTGGTTTGAGTGCAGAGCAAGATCTCATGTAGCAAAGCGCTGTTGACTTCAAGCGTCGCGAAAATATAGCGCTGGTCTGACAGGGACATCCCATGGTCCTTCTGCTGTTTCTGACAATCGAAACAACATTCTTCGTGCAAATTAGTGTTTAGAGCGAGGGCGAGCCGCGCCGCGCATGCGGCCAGCTCACTCATTTTTCGGCCGCGCAAGAATCAAGGCTTAATGAAGGTGAGAAATGTGTCGATGCTTCGAAGGCATTTATACTTGCTTCCTCGTGCCGCAAACCACACATGGCAACATGCGTACATCGTGGCCGATGCAGGTCGTCTGGTCGTGCTCTGTGGGCGTGTGTCATTCAACAGGCATCGTCGCAAAAGCTTATGGTTCAAGAAAGTGTTGTTGGCATGGTCATGACATCGTGATAATATTGCGAGACATTACCCGACATCCTCCACACTACCATCCGTATCCATCCAAACACTTCTCCAGTCCACAACTCCGCGGCACGACCAAAGATACCTCGCCACAAGCTCATGTACTGGAACAATATGCCACCCAGGTAGAGCGGAGCCGTGTTCGTCATGAATGTTATAAAGCAAAGTACGCCAGTCCCCAGTTCGCGCTGTTTTTCCGGCTGCGAAGGTATCTGTGTGGGGGTATGCAAATGCAACGCGAGAACTCCGAAAGTAAGCAAACCCATATCCCAACCAAGTGGCCGTGACAATCCGTGATCTTCATGAGCAAAAACGTGAACAAATAGACAACTCCGAAGGTGGGGTTGTCAAGCAATGAAGGTATGCTTTTTATCCTTCTCTTTAGAACGCCACTCCCAAACAAGGGCAAATGCGATCAACGCCGAGGTGTACGGTAGTGCAACACATCCCAGAAATGGTCGGAAATGGTCGGACCCAACAAGACGGCCGATTGGTGGCCGATTACAAGAAGTGAAGAACGGTTGCCGATCAAGAGCCCGGACAAGTACCGGGATGACCGGGTGATGAGAGCGACATGAGCAACATATGGAGGTTAGTGTCAGGCTTAGCTCATATCCATCATGTCTGCGTCGAGGTCGTAATGCACCTCTCCAGAGTAGGTAGCCAGCACATCGTCGGTGGGTCCGAAGTTGCCCTCGTAGACGGTGGCTCCAGATCGTCGCCTTGACTGAACCCATTGGCAGCCGAAGCAGTTCAGGACCTGCTCAGCCGTTGGTCGCTGATCTGGATCCTGGTGTAGCATGGCTTTGACGACATTGTCCATGGAATTGATGTCGTAGCGCTCTGTCATGAACTTCGGAGCGCGGGCCAGCTCTTCGTCGTGGCTAGATCCGGGACGGACCTTGAGCGACGAGAGAGAGTCGTTATCGGTGTCGGACATGAGAAACATATCCATGGACGCCTTGGACTCCTCAGTGAAAGGGTCGCCGTGGGAGTCGCGATCGAGCGTGCCGCTATCTGCGCTCCAGGTGAGGCTAGGAAGCACGCTGTCAAATTCGCCGGATCGCAGCTTCTGCCAGTAGGTGCCGTTCTCCGGGATGACACAGTTGCCAGCAATCTCCGCTAGCATCATACCAAGAGCAAATACGTCAGCTGGCTTGTCGAAGCGACCCGTTAGAGCTTCAGGTGCGAGGTAGTGACGATCACCTTCACCGTCGATGCCTTTGGGAGCTGGCCACGGGCTGGCAAGACCGAAGTCAGCAATCTTGAGGCCACCCTCAAAGTCGATGAGGATGTTGGCAGGCTTCAGGTCGAGGTGGATATACCCTGAGTTGTGAATGAATGTGACACCCTACAATACTGTTAGCACCAATGTGACAATTGAGTGGAGACATGACAACTTACCATTGACAATTCCAGGAGAATTTTCCAGATCCTGAAATCATCAAGCCTACTGTTGAAGCCGACGTTGTCGAGGTAGCGCCTCAAGTTTCCACCTTCGCAGTACTCTGTCTGAATGTACAGATGAGAGTTCGCCTCCCA
Organism: Setomelanomma holmii; assembly: GCA_010015745.1. Classification (NCBI taxonomy): domain Eukaryota; kingdom Fungi; phylum Ascomycota; class Dothideomycetes; order Pleosporales; family Phaeosphaeriaceae; genus Setomelanomma; species Setomelanomma holmii. The sequence continues at coordinate 115,128 of ML978195.1, forward strand.
GTGGCTGTTGATGTCGAGAACATGGTCATTGCCTCGCAGAGCGTAGAGCACCTCGACCTCGCGCATCTTCCTTGACCTATCACCAGCACCCAGATACTCCTTCTTCGATTTCTTGACAACCCAGACCTGGCTGCCTGCAGGTGACTTCCCCGGTGATACCTTGACCGGCTTAGTGACACGATATACCGTACTGAATTCGCCTTCACCACCATCGAGTTGCTTCACTTCATGAAAGCGTTCGGCAAGCGACTCGTCGACATCGTTCTTGGTCAACCCAATGGGCATAACACCCTGCACGCTGTGGAAGAAATTGTGCTCCCGTGGGGTCGTTGGTGTCGCCGGGGGAAGGGCGTTCAAGCTCTGAGCAAAGGGATGCGAGTCCCGCCTGTGGCCAGAGATCGAAAGTCTGCTGGCGTCGAGAGCAGCAAAAGATTCGCTGGGCGTCTGCGGGGATGGTGTACCGAAGGTCGCTCCCGCAGCTGCTGAGGTCTTAGTGTCGTTCTCTTCATTGTACGGATGAGAGGTAGGATGGAGTGTCCGTCGAGATGGCAGTGGGCGACCAAATTTCTTGGAGTGCCTCAAAAGCCGGGTTCGAGGGAAGGAGAGAGCATGTGCAGAAGGAGATTCACATGTCGCAGGGTGGGATTCTTCGTCACCCGACGAATCATCTCTGTCATGCACACGTGATTTGACTGGCTTAGGGGTGTACTCACTAGTTGGTCTGGAATCGTTGTCGGGTGCCGCGAAGGTATCTGTGCCAATCGATGGTCGCGATCGGAAAGTCTTGCGGCGAAGACTGCTCTCCTTCGAGCGCCTGCTGGAACCACCACTAGGCTTAGTAGGGGTGGGTGGCATGTCCTCGGCACTGGACTGGCTGTCGGTCATTGTCATCCGATTGGCAGTTGGCGACTGATTGTCTGGCTGCGTGTCGTCGTCGCCATCGATGCTGAGGAAGCTGCCTCGACGCTGGAGGGAGCCGCCCACATTGCCGAAGATGCTCGTTCGCTTGACCGGGTTGTCCATAGAGAACTTCGAGACATTAGCACTGAAGGGGGTGCTAGGAGTGCCGAACTGATGCTGAGGGCGCGCCGATTCTCCGAAGAGACTGCCCTTTCGCTTCACCAATGGGGTGTCCAGGTTATGAGAGCGGTCAGCCGCTGCCGGAGGAAACGACTGGCGCTTCGAGGGTGTGTCGGGCATGACATAGATGCCTGCTCCCGGTACTGGTTCGTCTACATTCCGGTTCTTCTTAGACAGCAGACCTGTCGAGAAGGCCACGGGCGCTGTTGGTTCGACCTTGAAGGGCGTGTCGAATAAATCTTGCGAAGAGGCACCCGACTCTTCAGACTGCTGGGGTCTTCCGATGCCGATTGGCAGCGACCGCGAAAAGTGCTGTGTCGGTGCTGCCGGTGCAGCTTGTGGAAAACCGAAGACGGACGATCGTGGCGGTGCCATTGGTGTGTCGCCGTGAACACTCGAGGATGCAGAGGATGGGGTATGGGCGTAAGACAATGGGTGTGGTTGCGAGCTGCCAAAGCTGCCCCGTGAAGGCTGCGGTAGGCCCATCCTGCCAGCGTCGAAGGTGGGCTTACTGAACGGAGTATGCGAAGGGGTGGTGCTGCCGAGAGAGCTGTCCAGCGACATGCGGTTCCTCGTCTTTGATGCTGCGGCACCGGGGAGCGCGAACTCGCCATCGTAAGCTGGCTTTGGTCGCGGGGTGCTCGAAACTCGTTGCGAGAGTGTCGACTTGCGCAAAGAAGTGGTGCGCCTTATCGGAGTGTTGGCGAAGGCGTTGGGTGACGAAAAGAGACCTGAGTTGTTGTCGTTATATACTCGCGGGGACTCTTCGGCGCTGTTGCGTGATGTCTGGGTCTGGTCGAATATACTCTCGAAGTCACCTAGGCTTGATGCGCCATGCACGCTCCGCCGCTTCGCGGTCGGACTGCTGCCAGTGCCTCCGCTGAGGTTCATGAGGCCGTCGTTGCGCTTGAGCGGGCTTGACTTTGCGGGCGGGGCTGGCGACAAATCGGGTCGCGATTGCGCAAATGCAAACTTGATGGGCCTGTCGTTGACAGGTCGCTGGTCTGTTTCTATGCACTCCGGCGATTCTGCGCTGGGTCGACGTGGTGTGTTTTCTTGGCCTTGCGCTTGCCGCGCCATGAATGGAGACGCGTTTCCGGTGTCGCTCGAGTCTCCAAGCGGCCGGCGCGGGCTTTTCGACTTGGTGGTACGCGCGCGCGGCGAGGAGCGGAAAGGCGCTGAGCGCCGCAGCGAGAACCTCTTGGTTGCAGGGGCAGCTTGCCCAAGCGGTGACTCGGGGTAAGTCGCAGTCGGGCTGGTGGGCTTGTTAGGCTTGGGACTGAATGCGCGAGCGAGGCCAAGAGGCGAGAGCGGTGATCGTGGCGAGTCGGAGGTGCGGAGTTGGAAGCGCGAGGGTTTGGAGGGTGATCTGGAGAGGGAGCGGCGGAGTTGTTGAAGGTGCGAGAAGTGGGCGCCCTCGAGACGGTAGCTGTGGGGATGGGTAGGTGAAGGCAAGTGCAGGGTGCCGCCCTCCCGATGCGGAGAACATCCGAAATCCATAGTTTGCGTGAGTGCGTCCGTTTGCTGGGTGACGTGCAATGACGCGGAGTGAGACACCGAGCCGTGATGTTGAGAGTGAATCGAGCCTGAATCCCGTGACGGTGGCAGCGAGGTCGTTAGGTCGCGGATGCGGATGCTGTATACATGAATGAATCAGTCGGCGGCAGATAGCGATAGCGTTGAACGTGTGCTCCAGTGGTGCGAAGAAGTTTGTGTTGTATGAATGCGTGGAATGTGGTCCAGGTGGCGCGTCGATGCTGTTGAAATTCGTCTCTCCCAGTGTCCTCCCTAACAAGCAACGACGGAAAGAGTGCAAGATGACTCCATGCAAGGCCTGCTAATGCTGCTCCTTAGCAGGCGTGGTGATGCTGCAGACTGGTGGAGTGAAGTGTGTTGTTGCAACAGCGTGTCCGAGAGCGATTCGTTCGCTAGAGCGTGCGGAGTCGCGAGGCTGGAATGCGCGTCCGGCCCAGGCAGGTGCAGATGTAAACAACACCACAACGCGGCAGGCGCACTCGAGTTGAAGGGCAGTCGCGATGCAGCGACGATGATGCAATCCGGAGGGGAGCGGTAGCAGCTTGGACAAACGATGAGAGGACCCTTCTGGCGCTCGCTGCGATCGGGCGATGGTTTATGGGAGGAGGACGCGGCGCGTTGTTCAGTGGTCTGGTGCCGAAATGTGCACGGACTGGAAGCCAACGGCTTCGATAAACAATGCATGCGAGGCGGGATCACACCTCAGCGAATCAAATTGGCGACACCAGGAACAAAATGAAGCAGCCTGAGTGTGGAGCACAGTCTCGAACATGTCTACACGTTGCAAAAATACATTCTGTTCTCGTCTGCTACACCGCAAATCGCTGGTGTTGCAATGTTGTTTTGGCCTTTGTTATGGTAAACACCACGCACCCAAGCTTACGACCGCCTTTGCCACTGATCGGCCCCATGCTGGCATCGATGGACCACCATACCACGGCGTTTGGCACATCCTTTCGACGCTCGCACCTCTCATACGAGTCGTCATCATGTCCATGAGCAGGGCACCCCTATCTCATTCTTCGACCAGTGAGGATCCAAATTGGTGCAATTTTAGGGCATTATGCGGAAAAGGGGCTTCTATCGAACCCTCATCGTGTTCGCTGGCCTCGGCGGGCCGCTGCCGACCTTAGTTCTCCACACTATGATTGCCTTTGCAGCATCGAGGTGGCTTTGCTTGCTATCGATTATGGATAGGCACTGAGCTGGCTATCGATTACGCGAGTGTTGTTTTTTTGGCAAAGACAAGATGATCTTCGCTTGATGCAGATGCGCATTGCCAACGATGAGTGCCATGCCTCAATGCCTCGATGGTTCGAAGACTTCCTGCGCTTGCTCAAAGTCACTTGATGTGGAAGCCCGGCTGCTGCGCATGTCAGTCTCGTGCGACGCCGCCGCAATTAACTGGTGTTCCCGTGGCCTTCCCATAGGACTATAGGAGAATATTGAAAGGCTTCCCATAGGACCGTAGGGAAATATTGGATCTACCTGACGTCCATGCGATACTCAATACATGCAAACTGCACCTCTTCAATCATGCAATATGCTTCCTTTCGACGATACTTATTCGAATTGCATATTCATCTCAATGTTGGCGATAACATCAGCGCCCCGCAATACTCGCGTTCATTGTTTGTTATTTGTTTTGCCCACATCAACAACCCCGAAACAGTCCCAATATGTCACCGTCATGGCACCGTCTCGACTTGAATATACACTTTATCGAACAGTATCACCCGTGTTACGAGGTGTGAAACCTTCAACCACATCTTTCCGATGCGCAGCTCACGCGCGATCACGCTTACCAGCAGTGATGATGTCCTCAGCCGCGACCTTCGATGCGATCCATGACGTACCAACAAAACCTCGAGCCGCCCTCCTCGTGGCTTCCATAGTCGAAAAGTTATCGAAGCTATGGGGAAGCAGCCAACATCCCACACAAAGTCATCTGGCCAAACAATCGGCCGCATGACATTGACTGCGGGTGTACCTGCTTCAGCTCCCCAAAGCAGTCGTGGCTTTCAAATCTGCCACGTGCAGCGCAGCCGCGTTGGACCCTGAGTTTCAATCACAACAACAGCCCAATCCCACCAATGTTCGTGCCCATGGCCCACCAAGCCTGACATTCATCCCAAACACAGCAGAGCCGCAGCCTGATCCGAACATTTCTCGGGAACCACGAAACCCGAGTGCAAGTCAAGTGGATGCCCGGAGTTCTGTCCGTTTCGGAATCCGAGCATGCGCGATCTGAGAGGCGGATATGTCGTGCAGCGTCATGTCAGCCTCAGCCACTTAATTCAGCCTCGTGTAGAGTGCGAATTTGGGGTAAGAAGGTAAGGTCCAATTGCTATAGAAACAGCGCATGGTTTTGCTGTCCTGCTACTGCGACTTGAGTACATCTTGAGATGCGAGGCTGATCCTGTAAAACGAAAGCATTCATGGCCTGTACAAGCAGTCGAAGCAGGCTCACATGTAACGTAACTCCTCGTCACGACCCCTCCAACACTCTCGGACTTCGCACTTCTTTGCGTTCACGACCGTGTTTCGATGGTGCGCATCGTTATTTCCTTCGTCTAGCTTCATCCTTGCTCATCCAGGGACCCCTCATTGCATCCATGGAGTTGCAAGTTGGTCGAGTAGGTATATGGTGACCCTCGTATCGTTCCTTGTAGACTACGATTGTAATGAAGGGGCGCAAATTTCATGGTTGGGTCGTGAGAAGAGTTGTTGTTCTTGTGCGTAAACGTGGCATTTTCGCCAGCTCTTCCAACAATGATGTACGTTCTTTACAGGTCGATTGAGTTGACTGCGTAGACTACGTTTGCTTCGTCTAGACATGGCTCCTGCTCACAGTAGGTGAGCCACTTTTCTTCATCGATACGATGCTTCCAGGCATGCAGCCTCTCGAATCGTAATTACTTCAATGTGTTCGGCCTCACAGAACGAAGTCGCAGCATGTTTCGACAGTGTCAATTCTTTTCTTCCATATCCCTCTTATATCCTCATCTGTCTCGAAGTCCGATGCGAATTGGCGACCGGCAACTCTACAAGCCAAGTCGAAGCTCTGATTCCCAACTCATGCCTCTGCGCCAAATCCCCTGGCATTTCCGTACTCGGATACACCGTCTTTGAAGCGATGTGATGAATATGCGCATCGTCATCATTTAACTCCACGAGCATCTTCCCTCTAATCTTCTCCGCATCCTCCATTGCCTGCACATTCTTCCTCTTTCTCCTAACAACCAGCAAAGCCACCACCGCAGTCAAAATAACCCCAACCCCAATCCCCACGCCAAACCCAGCCTTCGCACCAACACTCAACCCCTCATCCTGCACTGGCACACCCGTAGCCCTCGCCATCCCCGCCCCAGGCTCCGCCGTCCCCGAGCCCATCACACTCCCACTACTCGTCCTCGTCGCTCGGCCCGCTAATCCGACCACCGTAAACGGATTCCCCAAACTCCCCGTCGCACTCCCCAACGCAGCGCGAATCGTGTACCCAGCATCTTTCATCAGACAACTACTCACGCCATCACGAAACCACTGCGGGACCTGAGTCCATACCTGCGCGGCGCAGAATGCATGCTCGTCGAAGCAGGGCAGGTCGTTTGCGTAGTACGCGCATTCGCAGGGTCCGGGCCAGATTGTATTTGTGCTCACGGAACTTTTGCATTCAGTGCGGATTGAGTCCCAGCGCGATGCGCAGGCGGCAATGGCTGTGGTTTGTGCGCGGCAGGCGGAGTCTGTGAAGGTTTCTTGAGAGAGGGCGAGGGAGGCAAATAGGATGGTGAGGTACACAGTCAGCATCCAAGTATGTGGGAAGGTTATTGTTGACATGATGAGTGTGGGTCGAGGCAAATGGGAATTTGCCTGATGTGACTGGGCTATATAAGAGTCGCATAACGCCTTAAGCTGTATCTGAGGCAGCGAGACCAACGACGCCATGGGAGGAGCTGGAACGTGGAGGTGCTCGGATCGTGCCGTCATCTGCGGTACCTGCATATTTTGAAACGCGTGCTCTGATAGGATCGAATGCGCGACTGAGTGGGTGTCATATGCGCGGGACGATCGGTCGGACCTTCTTGATATAAGCCGTGGTTAGATCATGAGGGAAAGGTTGAGAGGGGTCGAGGTGATGGGTAAGACCTGTGTGGAAATGCGGTGAGGGTGTGGTCATATTAGTTGTACAGCTGATATTAAGATCGCGGAGCAAGTACCAGAGGCATTTGGTTGTGAGTGTTACTGGCGAGAGATCAAGGCGTTATCTCGGTGTTCATGATGCGGTGCATGGTGTTGCAGTGTCTATCCTGAGGTACATCCTGAGGTACATATGTCGCGTTTGAGACGTTGATGTGTTTGGCGGCTGTAATTGGCCACACAGCATGTTTTGACAGTGGAAAAGCACCGTGTGAACGAATGGATACCAGAAGTTGATGCGGCGGGAATCGTCATGAGCACTGAAAGCACTTGAAAATGACGGGCAAATGAGGCTATTGAGATCAACAAGAGTTTCCGCAGCGAGGGCAGCATACCTGATGTACATTCGGCGCAGCGGCTGCATACGCACATGCGATCTTGACAGGAGTCATCTTGGGTGTCAAGCAGTAAGTTGTCCAGGCTCAGATGGAGGTCGGATGGAATAACATTGATCCACTCTGCGTCAATGGCGGGGTGAGTCAAGCAAAAGTTAACCCCACCATAAATTCCCATTGCGCCCAAACGACACGAGCAGCACCATTGAACAGCAATCATGGCCGACCAACAGCCCCCAGCCCAGGCACCTGCCGGCGAGAGCGCCGAAAATCTGCACACCGATCCCGTGACCGGCGAGAGGATCTCCAAGAGCGAACTCAAGAGGCGGCAGAAGCAGCGCGAGAAGGACGGAAAGAAGAAGGAGAAAGAGGCTGCATTGCCTGCGCGACCCAAGAAGGGGGGCAACAAGGAGGATGTGGAGGAGCTCAACCCAAATGTTCGAGATTAACACGCCATAATTGACATTGAATGCTAACGAGGCCAGCAATACTTCGAGATCAGATCCAACAAAATTAACGCGCTCCGAGCCTCCAAGCAGCCAAACCCGTACCCGCACAAGTTCCATGTCAACTACAAGCTCGCCGACTATGTACGCGACTTTTCGCATCTCAAGAAGGGCGAAACAGAGCCAGACAAGGAGATTCGCATTGGTCTCCGCGTCATCACACAGCGATCTGCGTCCAATGCGCTACACTTCTACGTTTGTGCGTCTAACACGGCATTGAGGATTCGACAGTGGCTGACATAGTGCAGGCAAGGCAGAGGGCACCTCGATCCAGGTCATGTGCCAATTGCAGGAGTCCAAGGCCGATGTGCCTTTTGAGAAGCAGCACGAAAACATCCAGCGAGGTGACATTATCGGTGTCATTGGATACCCGGGTCGGACAAGTCCCAAGAAGGGCGGTGAGGGCGAACTGAGTATCTTCGCGCGTGAGGTCATTCTACTCACACCATGCTTGAGGATGTTGCCGACAGAGCACTTGTGTGTCCAGCTCGTGGTTCCTAAGGACGAGACTAACAATATTACAGCGGCTACAAGGACCAAGAGCAACGCCACCGAAACCGCTTCCTGGACCTCATCATGAACGACAACACACGAAACACCTTCATCACCCGGTCCAAGATCGTCAAGTATGTGCGTAAGTACTTGGATGAGCGCGATTTCCTCGAGGTCCAGACACCAATGATGAACAAGATCGCTGGAGGTGCCACCGCACGACCGTTCAAGACATATCACAACGAGCTCGACATGGAGCTGTTCTTGCGGATCGCGCCGGAGCTATATCTGAAGGAATTGGTTGTAGGAGGTCTCGAGCGGGTGTACGAGATGGGTCGCCAATTCCGAAACGAGGGTATCGACTTGACACACAACCCCGAATTCACCACCTGCGAGTTCTATATGGCATACGCCGACTACAAGGACGTCATGGACATGACTGAAGACATGGTCAGCGGTCTCGTCAAGGAGATCACTGGGGGCTATGAGACAGTCTACCACACCCAGAGTGGCGAAGAGTACAAGGTGAACTGGTCGAGACCGTGGAGACGCGTTGAGATGATTCCGGCGCTGGAAGAGGCCACCGGCGAGAAGTTCCCGCCAGCGAACACCCTGCACACGAAGGAGACCAATGAGTTCCTCAAGCGTGTGCTCAAGAAGGTCAACGTCGAATGCTCAGAACCGCGCACAAACTCAAGAATGATTGACAAGCTCGTCGGCGAATTCATTGAGGAGACTGCGATCAATCCCACCTTTATTGTTGGACATCCCGAAGTCATGTCGCCGCTTGCCAAGTACCATCGCGAGATTCCTGGGTGAGTCAGAGCACGGGATCATTGTATGCTCAGCTAACCGTGACAGTCTCTGCGAGCGTTTCGAGGCATTCGTGTGCAAGAAGGAGATCTGCAACGCCTACACCGAGTTGAACGACCCCTTCGATCAGCGGTTGCGATTCGTATGTTCATACACTTGAGCACATCTGGCTTGCATATTAATTTTATAATAGGAAGAGCAAGCCAATCAGAAGGACCAGGGCGATGATGAAGCTCAACTCATCGACGAGACTTTCTGCCAAGCGCTCGAGTACGGTCTTCCACCAACCGGTGGCTGGGGCATGGGTATCGATCGTCTTGTCATGTTCTTGACCGACAACTACAGCATCAAGGAGGTTCTGACGTTCCCCTTCATGAAGGATGTGGTCGAGGAGAAGCAGAAGACCGCGGCGGAGATTGTGGATATTCAGCCCAAGCCTGAGGAGGGTATTCGTAAGTGAACCTATTGTGATATAGTGTCGAGGTAAGGCTAATCGTGAGCAGTACACAAATGATCGTTGCATTGCATTGCTGGCGTATGAGGTTGAGGTTGAAGGTTAAGAGATTCGATTCCTACATTCCGACTATCTGGTACAGTGAAAAGATCAAGGACCAACAAAGAATCAAAAAGAATCAAATGATTCGTCTCGCATATACTATCTTCTCCCAACTCATGATTCATCGACCCATTGCAATTAATTCGCACCCATATACAAACGCCTCGCGATGCGCCTTTCCCGACACTCAATATTTCGGCTTAAAAGGCAGCGTCTGCATCTGCTTCACCGGATCCGCCTTGATATCAAACAACTTATACAGCCACTTCATAATGATGAAAAAGCTCATCGGCTCGCCCATATGCTTGACCCCCTGCACAAACCTCGCCTCCTTGGGCGCCCCATGCTGCAGCGCCAGATAATAATCATCAATGGGGAAAATCTCATCGTCGGTCCCATTCACAAGCAGCAGCCTCGCGCACTCAGGCCGATCCAGCGTGCCGTCGTTCAGAAGGCTGAAATTCCCACTCGCTTCTTTCTTGAATGATTCGACATCATTCCCATAACCCCATTTGTAAGCCAAAGTGTTGGCCAGGTCGAACGGATACTCTAGGTGATTCACATTGTCTAACCACTCGGGATCGAACATATGATGACATCCACCGCCCAGCGCGACCACGCCCGCAAGTCGTTCTGCGTGTGTGTGCGCTACTCGTATCGCATAGTACCCGCCGGTACTAAACGCCCATATCGCCACTTTCTTACTATCCAGAGCGTCCTGCGTGTCGATCCAGTCGAACAGACTACTATATAACCGGTCTGGCGACATTGGGTCGGAGGCAGTGGCGGGACAATCTCCCGTACCCGGGATTTCGAGGACGATTGTTGCAACGCCCTGTTGGCGCCAGCCTTCCATCCACACTGCGAGCTCGGTACGATATCCATCCAGGCCGGTGAAGATTATGACTGTCGGGACAGGTTTCTCGGACGTTGCGGTGTCCGGAACCAAATGATAGACTGGGATGTGTGCGCCCTCATCTGCTTTCCCATGTTTATGAGGGATGAGGACTTCGTGCACGGGATGAGGGCGGAGACTGAGACCTTTGAGACAGACTTCTTTGCCGAGTTTCCAGGCCTCGCGCTGCACGTCGCTGCGGGGCGCGGGGAAGCGGGAAATGCGGTATATGGCGCTGCTGCGGAGGTAGTATTCTGATGCTTTTTCGATTTCGCCTTTGGATTCGGCGTCTTGTGCAATTGTCCTCAAGTTCTCGGCTTGCGGAAAGTACTGTTTCGCATATTCATCCCAATTATACGGCTCCTTGAAATCGCCTTCCACAAGTGATTTCACAACTGGTTCGAAATCTTTGGCTGTGCCGAACATGAACGGGTATACGCCCATCTCCGCCTGTCGTAATGTGGTCAGTCTTGGTGCATGGAAGTGCATGCGCGAGGAGATTACTTACAGGTTTCTTCCATTTCGTTTCCCATAGTTGTTCAAAAGACTCGTGATGTTTCGCTGGTGTCTGTAATTTCTCTTGGATGAAGAATTTCCCATTTGGTGCAGCCATATTGTCTATATATAGCCTTTGCTAGCTCTTTCTCCTTAAGTACTTCTATCCTGAAATCCTATTGGCTGTGTCGAGAACCACAATTGCAACGTCAGCAGGTTGGAGATCTCAGCGAAAGTGAAATCAGAGTCGGATCTTATCCACCAAAAGCTATCCGACCTATTTATCCAGCACTCCGACTATTTCGGTAGTCTGGTGTAAGCACCAATGTGGGTAGCGGGTCGGTCGGGGCAAGTGCGCCAGGGTCCGTGAGTGGGGAGCCGAACCACGAAACATCGACGTTGCTGCACCACACACGCCAAGAAACCGTGAGGCTATTGCAAGTACGTCGTAACGTCAGAGATGTTTCGAGAATGCAATGTGGGTTGTATAAACCCACGACTTGGTGATGCGCGGTGCGTTAGGACTACAATGTGTTACGTGAGCCTGAAGGCATGCACGACATCAAGAGAGCAGCTGAGTATGGGTGAACCATTTCATTTGGTTTTATATGTGCCATATGGGCAATGCGCTGTTTGCGCCCCTTACGGTATCCTGGAGGCCTTTACGGCACTACCATCCTGTCAACGCCAAGCTGATGATCAGCCAAACCCGTTTTCCAACATCATCACGATAGGGTATCCTGGATGCCTTTAGGCGGTGTGGTTGCCAGCAGCGGTCTGAGCAGCCGCGCGAGCAGTAGACAAAGCAGTGTTGAAGTCGTACTGGAAGTTGGCGATCATCTGAGGAGGAACATCGAACTTCAAGCTCTTGAGCACCGACGCCGCCCAATGGTTGGCGACAGCGGTGTGCAGGGCGTAGAAGGTATCGCGGGCAAGCTCGACAGGCTCATCAGCGTTGTGGATGAATGCAAGATGCTTCAGATTGGGGAAGCACTTAAGGAGGTGGTCCCAGTCATTGCCTGGCCCCATGTTCTCGTGCTCTCGGACGAAGACGTTGCCAAGCTCAGAAGTCTGGATCGGCGAGACGACGAGGAGATGCTTGCAATGCTCTCCAATGCGCTCAAGGGCGGCGACAACGTGGTCAGCATGAATGCCGTTGACTTCATGGTCGATCATGATGCACTCGAAGACTTTGAGATCGGCAATAGGCTTCTCACCCTTCCAGTAGGGAGAGAGACGGTGAATGGTGCGCGCTGTGAGCGGGAGGTACTGATGGCCCTTGTAATCGACCTTGGTAGCGGCGAGCAAGACATCAAGCTCGGGCTTGTCGGCCAAGGTGGAACGACGAGTCATCGGAAGTCTAGCGGGAAGCTGACCGTCGGCGAGGAAGGACTTGCGAGGAGGATGACCAGTGCACCACTTGCGGATGTCGGGCTTATTATCTAGAACTTCGGTGGGAAAGTCCTGCTCGGAGCCGTACGCGCTGCCTGTAGGCGAGCCGTCAGGCGAGACACCACCGCCAGAGATGGCGAGGGCAGGCGCAATAGCAACGGGCTCAGTGCCAGTGGTCGAACCAATGTCTAACCAACCATGTCAGTCGCGAGGTGCGAAATGTAGTAGGTGCATCTTACTCGCGGCCTTTAACGCCATGGTCAGCGCGGAGACGCGATCAGATCCCTCGGAGACCTGAGCGATGGACGTCTTGAGAGTACCGGTGCCAGGACCCTCACCGATGTCGCGGCCATAGGGCTTGTTGAGGCGCTCCACTGAAATACCTGCATGGGCAGGCTGCTCGCTGCTGGTACCTTGGCCTTGCTCCACAGTCCTAAGGATGCTGAGCATGGAGTATCCCCGAGTGCGGCCGCCAGAGTCGGGCTTCTTGTCGAAGTCGGACATCGTGATGCAACTGAGTTCGTGACTGGGTTACAGAAGGCAAAGGTCTTTGCCATGGTCAGAGGGAGTCTTTGCTAGCATGCTTGCAATCACTGACCTCGATCTCGTCGATATTGAATTACAACCACAACTTTTGGTGCCTGATGAGATTGCGATGTCAGCGTACAAGGTTGGCGAATCTGCGAAGCCAAATAGAAGCAGCGTGTGTACGTTACAGAGCCAACGAAGAAGGCTCGAAGTTGAGCGAGTTGAAGGTGGAGGTGGTAAGAACAGGAACGTGAGCAGCTGAGTAAAGCCTCTTGATTGAAATGGAAACTTCTAGGTACGGCGTTATTCGCGCGCCGTTGCTATGATAGAGCAAACGGACTTCACCTCGAGTACATCAAGGCAGCCGTGCGGGGTCGGCGAGTGGATGAGACGTTTCGAGGTGAAGGAGAGTTGAGGCACAGGAGCAAAGTCGAAGTGAAGAGGTAGCCTTGCCATCAAATATGCTGAAGAATGGCCACTTGATCATCAGCGACATCGGAATATCGTCACGCGCACCGCACTATGGTCGAAGGCGTCATTTTCAACACCTCACCTCGTGGAAAGAGCACAGCACAGCTCGGAAGCGTTTCAGATGAGATGGTCCGGAATTATGTGCCGGATAGCTTTGGAAGGTGTCACTCAGCCTCGTGGTAATGGAGTCGAATCCACGTGCTCAATATGCTCCCTGTCTCTTCAGTCATGTATCGATTCGTCTTAAAACTCCAGCGCGCAGGCTCAGCGATGCCATAGCGGTTCCTGAGATATGTCAGACTGTATGGGCACGAGCCACGAACCAGCATGGGTCCGTTATTGCAGCCTTACGTGACGGCAGTGTAATTCAGCTTTCTTGATACCACCGTTTGCACTGCGCGACGTGACTGTCAAATGCCCGTAATACATGCCAGCTCCACTCTCGAAGCCTGGTTTTGCACGGCTTCACTGCGTATCCATGGATAATTAGATACGTATGCAGTCATTGAAATGGCTGAACGACCGCGACTGCCGTGTGTATGAAATGTACGAACTGTACAGCAGAGGTGATTGAAAGGTGAAGTCGAGTAAACAAACGAAACGAGGCAGGCACGACACGCACGGCAAGTTTAGCCGAGACCGGAGGACCCCTGCGCCGATCGCAAGCTGGACGCTACATTTTTCCACGTTCTTGGTGCGTCATTGCGCCTGCATCCGGAGATGCCTTCGGCGCGTGGGATGCGGGGCCCAGATTTGACAAGATCAAACATTGTGTAGGCGATATTCGAGCTGTCGACCCTCAACATACTCAATTGGCATCCACATCGAGTCCTTCCACGTTTGATCTAGTCAACGGCTTGATCGCTTACTCAACAGACCAGCGATTGCCCATCGAGTTGGCATTACTTGAACGCGGGGTTCGTGTTCATTAGATAGCCTTTGTAAGCCGCATTCCAGAAAACCTTCCCAAAAGCAACACCAAGCTCTCCGCAAAAGCATTTTCAGAGCTTCAGCAGAAGAATCAGCCCTCGCGCGTGATCATTGGACTTTTGCTACCGCATCCCACGCGTCTCTTGAGGTTCCGTGACAGGTACAAAAGCACTAACTGCCCGGGCAAGTTGTTGAACACCACGTCCGAGCACGCGCCGACGAGCCGCACCACCACATAACCACCTCTGACCACTTCACGCGGAGTCGCGAACACACGTCAAACGCCGTATATACAGGACAATACTGCAATCATGGTGCTGGGTGCAAGAAGAACGCCCTCGCGAAAGGGTACGATAGCAACTTCCTTCCAGCAGCCGCGAAGATGGGCGACATAATAAGGGATGGGATAACAAGTGCGACAGGTTCCTTCGCGGACATGCCCGCGGACCTGAAGTCGCAAATCGAGAAGCTCGAGGAGCTCTTTATCGTCCCCACGGCGAAGCTCAAGGAGATCTCGGATCACTTCGTCAGTGAGCTCGAGAGGGGCTTATCAAAAGAGGGAGGAACCATTGTAAGTCACAGCAAGGAAGGTGCGATGATCGACTCTATACTGACTTGCCAAGCCTATGATTCCGACCTGGTGTATGGCCTTTCCCGATGGCAACGAAACGGGCAGTTACCTTGCGCTGGATATGGGCGGGACGAATTTGCGAGTCTGCGAAGTTACCCTGACAGACGAGAAGGGCGAATTTGAGATCATACAATCAAAGTACCGCATGCCAGAGGAGCTGAAGACTGGGCAAGCTGATGAGCTGTGGGGCTACGTTGCGGACTGTCTGCAACAGTTCATCGATTACCACCACGAGGACGAGGCGCTCGAGAATCTGCCATTGGGCTTCACCTTCTCGTACCCGGTCACCCAGGACGCCATTGATCATGGTACACTCCAACGGTGGACAAAAGGCTTCGACATTGAAGGCGTGGAGGGTCATGACGTCGTGCCACAATTCCAGAAGGCGCTCGAGGAGCGCAACCTTCCTATCAAGCTAGTAGCATTGGTCAACGACACCACCGGAACCATGATCGCTTCTGCATACACCGATACTGATATGAAGATCGGCTGCATTTTCGGAACAGGCTGCAACGCTGCGTACATGGAAGAGTGCGGCGCCATCCCCAAGCTCGAACACCTCAAACTCGACCCTACCCTCCCCATGGCCATCAACTGCGAATGGGGCGCCTTTGACAACGAGCACAAAGTCCTCCCTCGCACGCAATACGACGTCATCATCGACAAAGAGTCGCCCCGCCCAGGGCAACAATCCTTCGAGAAAATGGTCGCAGGTCTCTACCTCGGCGAAATCTTCCGTCTCGTCCTCCTCGACCTACACAAGGGGCACGAATGCACCATGTTCGAAGGCCAGGACATCAGCAAACTCGACAAACCATACTCCCTCGACGCAGGCTTCCTCGCTGCCATTGAAGAAGATCGCTTCGAGAATCTCACTGATACGGAAGACTTGTTCCAGAATAAACTCGGCATCGTGTGCACTAAGCCTGAACTCGAACTCATTCGCCGCCTCGCCGAGATAATCGGCACCCGCGCTGCTCGCTTGACTGCATGCGGTGTGGGTGCGATCTGCAAGCACAAGAAATGGGACAAGGTACATGTTGGCGCTGATGGATCCGTGTTTACAAAGTATCCCCATTTCAAGATCAGGCAGGCGCAAGCGATCAAGGAGATTCTGGACTGGCCGAGCAAGTACGGCAAAGGCCGCGGCGATCCAGTTGAAGTCCTGCCTGCTGAGGATGGCTCGGGTGTTGGAGCTGCGCTTATTGCTGCGTTGACGGTTAAGCGTGTCCAGCAGGGTCAGTTGGCTGGGATTCGCGATTGCGATGCATTGATGAAGCTGGCGCCCAAGGCAAAATAAACCTTGCGTCTATGCGCTCGAATAATACGATTGGGATTCTGTATATAGGGTGATATTCAAGATTTGAATTACGATGATAGCGAACCGGGCTGATCTTTCTTGAATCACATGTACTGCTTCGATGTTGTTCCCTTGCGGATCTAGCGCGAATGCTGCATAGTATGGCTGCACGTTCATTTCATGTCTAATTCTCCGCTTACCATTATCTATTCCGCCAATCTCCCTGCTCACTGTTAGTACCAAGTTCCCTATAACAAAGCGTGCCCAGGATTGACGTTGGATATTTACTTACAGCGCGAGCTTGTGAAACTGATCGACTGCCTCATTATCTATGACACGATCTGCTAGCTGTCGATAGCTGCTTGAAGGTAAGCTTGGTGAAATGAACTAGGTGCATCATCGATAGCGACGTGTATAGGCCACCTTTTGTCTTCCTCAGCGACCTGCTGAACCCACAAGTATGGGAAATCGGTTCCGAAGCCTACGGTCTTGCCGTTGAAGGCATTTATCCTAGGACGTCAGTGGTGTGTTTCATGCCTAGCATATGTCGTGAAAATCTGCGGAAAGGAATTTTGTATCCGTTGCGATTGTGTGATTTGTGAGTGTGTGCTGGGATCTTTGCTTACATCTCCGTGTACCCCAAGTGTTGCAAAGCGATACGGTAGAACGTGAGCATGCGGGGGAGTAGAGCTGGAGAAGAGTAGACGAACAGGTGGCTGATAGTCATGTTGGGAAAGTGAATGCCAAGCTTAGGACGGCTGATTGATTGGCATCAAAGAGTCGTTGAAATGATGATGATTTTACTCTGAAAATCTGGAATTGAGCAAGATAGAAGTGTTCGAGTAGGATATCGGAGACAAGCGATAGAAATGCATATTTGTAATTCTGCTTCATCGTGGTAGGGCTGATCATACTCGGAATTCCGGGCACGCACACCTACTCGCCGCCCTACAAGCCGTAACAATAATACACTATAATGCTCATGTATCCAAACTGCACACAGCTCAGCGTCAGCCTCATCGACCCCGCTATCTTCCTCTGCCTCCAAAAACTCGTCGCATACATCGCTTCTACCGGCCTCCTTCTCACCGAAGAACAGTCCGGCGTGCGTCCGAGCTGGGACTCCTGGGTGCACATAACTTCGGAGCGCACGGCGGTATTTGCGCTGTACTTGTTGTACTGGAGTTATGCTGTGTAACACAACCTCGAGAGCTTTGCGTGTAGTCAGCTAGGCTTCATGCCTGCTGCGGCGCCGGGGTTCTTGTGGCGTGAAGAGGATAAGGAGAGGTGGGAGGGATTGTATGATGTGTGGTTGGGGCAGTGGAAGCCGATAGGTGGAATGTATATGATGCGTGTGTTTCCGGGAATTTCGGATGGGGTCGGCTTGGATAGACGGAGTGAGATGTGGGTTGAGGATGCGGATGAGTTGGGGATGTTGTTTTTTAGTATAGTCAATGCGACGGATCGAGGCGACCCGGTGTATGATTATGGAAATGGAGTGGCTGTTTTGAGTTGAGTGGGACGAAGGGAGTGTTGGTGATTCGCGAAAGATACTAGTGATGGCTGCGTATTAAACGCATGTCTATACTTGGTCGATTTCCGGCGATGAATATATGTCCTAGTGGGTTCAGGATTTGACGTCGTGAGAATCTAGATGAATAACTGAATTTGGATGCTTACACAGTAACACGACGGAGCATGTGAAGAAATCATCATAACCGATATGTTACAAAACTGTCAAACGCTATCAAACAGAACCACCCTCACTTTGGCCGAGACTCTCAGTCTTACACAAACCTGGCCACTTCCCCTTCGCTCCATTTCCAGAACTCACCCGCCGTGCTTCCACCCACATAATTCTTGCTCACTGACCCTATACGGCCCCACGGAATGACCCAACTGCCCTCCTCAATATTCTTAACCTCTGGCGCCAGACCAGCAAACAGCTGCGTATACGCGCCCATAACCGGAGGATACAGCATAAACCCAATGACAAAGTTCTGGAACCACGTAACATGTCTTTGCAAATCCGATTTGAGATTGCCCGGATTAAGCGCCTAACACTCATCAGTCTGTGTCGTGTGCATGTTGGAAGGTCATGGCTTACTACGCTCGTAATACCTTGCGATTGATGCCTTCTCTGATACTCCAATGCATGCAGTACATTCCCACCTTTGCTCACACCATACTTGTGCCAATCCTGCTTGTCGTTCGCGTAATTTAGATTCGTCATGTCGACACCTCCTGTTGGCGCAATGAGTTCCGCCGCACTTGAGCTGACCCATACAACTCGCACACTTCCCGCGGGACTCGATTTCGCCGTTTGAAGCAGCAATGGCGTCAAGAGCTTAGTGAATAAGAACGGCGCGAGACAATCCGTGCCTAGTTGTTGTTCGTAACCTTGTTTCGTCACCGATCCTTTCGGCGGGACCATGACGCCTGCATTGTTGAAAAGAACATCTAACCTCTTCTCCTTACTGAGAAACTCCTCTGCAGCTGGCTTGATGCCTTCGAGGTCGTTGAGGTCGAGTTTGAGAAAGTGGAGTGCGCCGCTAGATGTAGGGTGGCTTTGCTTGATCCAGTCATTTGCGGCAGCGGTTTTGTTGGCGTTGCGGGTCGCGAGGTACACGGTGGCGTTGCGGGAGTAGAGAAGGCCGGAGAGTTCTTTGCCTACGCCGGCGGAGGCGCCGGTCACGATGTAAACCTTTCCTTTGAGGTCTGAAAGAGATGACTCGGTGAAGGTAGGTTTCGGCGGAAAAGCTTGGGAAACTGGTTCCCCATTGCGATAGCGTGGTCGACTCTGGTGAGCTTGGGTAATATTTAGGTGCGATACTTGTTGCTTTGTTGAAGTTTTGCGTTCTGTGCGATGGTCTCTTGTTGCGGCGCGGGTCGCATTTATGCTAGAATTGTGACCCTGAGGTGGCATGATGTCAACGACCTCCCGCTGTTGCTCATTCGTTCAGCGTCTTCTTTCATCAGCCACAAGTACAGAGTTCAGACAGTATTACCATTGCGGCTGATCTTGTGCATATTCGGACGAGCATTTGTTCCCGCAGCCTCTTTTTGGCGCACGAGTCACGCCCGGCCGAAAATCACGGAGGAAATAAGGCCCTCCATCTCTTACCACCGCCGCGCCTGTAGACCAGCCAGTAAGGTTTTCGCAAGTGCAGACCTTTTCTACCAAATCAAGAACCTGGTTTGAACGGTGTTAGAACAAAATACAAGGGAACGACGGTCGTGCAGATGGGTGGCTGCACGACGTTGATGATGCTGATCGTGAGCCGAGGTCGAAACCGAGAATGTTGCGCCATCAGCGAAGTGTTGCGACGCATAACGAACGAAGCGCAAAAGACGAGAATGGGAGATTCAAGGAGGTCGAAAAACCATTTGCAGCTGGCAAGAAGGAATGAAAAGAAAGATGACCTTCAGCGGACTTATGTACGAAGTACTGACTCTTGCACTTCATTAGCACACCAGGGCCTGGCAAAACTCATGACAATGCTATTCCGGACGCCCCTTCACGCTATTAAACATCATAGACGTCCTCACGTTACTGCTAATATCCACCTCGCAGAATTTGAAAACATCCTATATATCCGCGAAGTCTACAAAGTATGTCGAAAGGCGATGCAGACCTCTCGGGAGGCCTGCTGATTGATGATGACCGGTCGCTCCTATTGAAAATGATATTCCCGATACCTGACAGCTGCGGCACACATAGAAGGCCTAGCCCAGACTGCTCGCGAACATCTGTTCGAAATCAAGCGGGCTATGCGGTATCTTATGACCCAAGAGGGATTCTTCTGTAGATTCGAAAGTGTGTGTACTCCCACAGTCCTTGTCGTCCTTACTACCGTATATATGCTGCTCCTGATCAAGTGATTTCGATGGTATCGTCGCTCGTAGCATCGGATGCTTTAGATTGGATAGGTCAAGGCAGGCCAGAAGGTCTCCTTCGCGTGTGCGAGGATAGTCGTCACATGCACATTCCCACGTCCCTGCGCGAACAGCCTCGTGCGCCAGTCGTTGAAGTTGCAATGTGTCATTTGTGATCCACTCGAGACTGGCGAAAAGTCTCTTGTGCCTTTGCGATCGTTCGACTGCACAGGGCAAGATAGCGGCCGTGATCATAATCATGCCGCCCATCGCAAAAAGCAATACCAAACCGAGGACGTTGAACGAGGTAAAAGAGTCAGATCGGATCTTCTGGTTATTGCAAACGCTACGTCCTTCAGCTGTGGCCGGTGGTGAATGAAATTCGCCTAAATCTACAAGTCTGGGACCTGTAGAGTGGTCGAGTATTGCGCGCTGCAGATCAGCCAGTGTAAGCTTGAACATATGTTCAACTTCCAGCTCCCACTGATTATTAGGTAAAGCATATTGACCCAATGGCGTAAATGATTCACTCGCGAGTAAGGTTGCGCCCCCTAATCCACTGGCAAATCCATTAAAATCGCTGGCCATGTCCGTGATTGCCATCACGGACCAGATAAACATCTCTCTCTGCTGCGCCTCGGGAAAAATTGTCGCCGCTGCCAACTTCGCAGCTTCGAAAATCCCGCGTGGTGGTGTGCAGCTTGCGTTTGCATCTAGGTTTGGATTGCAGAACTGGTACTGCTGGACGCAAGCTAGGACGCTGATGGGTCGATCGCTCAGGTAAACTTCCATATCACCCATAGGTGTACTGCGATTGACAGGCCCTCGCTGAGCAGAGAACCAGGGATCATTCACACGAGAGAAGAAAGGCGTGTCGTGCGTTTCGAGGAAGATCACGCCCACATCGGCATTCGGTATCAGAAGCTCGGGTATCGGGTTGTACGTGTTGGCCGAAGATGTGTGTGTGTCTTCGGGTACATCGTAGCGCGTTGTCATACTGTTGTGCATGGTAAGATACGAGAAAGGCATTATGTAGTCTTAGAGTTATACGACGTACCTAACAGTGTACTCGTTGCGTGGGATGTGATTATCGCCACTTTCGATGGTGAATTCGGCTGTACAGTTCTCCTGGTTTATGGAGCACGCTCCTCTGTCTCCACCGTACCATGCTTGCGTGATGTTTGGTGATGCAGAAATACTCTCATGGATGAAGCCTTCAGTTCGAACTGGGGACACTCGTTTATAATTCGGTAAAGAAATCTTTGCGAAGGTGGCGAGTTGATGCCAAGATCGAAGTGACTGTTGAGATACCCCGAATCAAAGCGTACAGCGCCTTTCGTAGAGCTGCATATCCGATCTTTGCCCGGTAGAGGACATTCGATGTTGTTCGCAACGGTGAAAGGAAGGTTGCTTCGTACGAAGGTGCGGCAGCTTTCGCGCGATCCACCACTTGTATATCACGCAGTTGCATAGTTCGCACTTGACCGGATGCGACTGGTCATGTAAGTTTGGAGTAGGCCATAATTCTCAGTGGTGAAAAGTGAGGACTTCAGTGTTGCGCATTGGTCGCCGTTAATAAGTATTTCCCCTCCTCTTGTGACAGCCACTTTTGACGAGAAGATACCTGCAACTGAAAATGCGCCAAAAGTCATCGCACTGATGACGAGTGGAATCAGCGTTCGTTTGGAGAAACGAGTCTGCTTGCGCCAGGACCACGACAATCTGAGAAGCTTCCAGAATGCGATTACGCTCGTATCAGAATTCCGAAGTATTGCCTGTCGTTGATGATATACGGCTTGCTGGGGATCTTGCCGACTGAGAATCTGATGGATAGCGAATGAGACAATTGTCCAGAAACAGGTGCCAGCAAAGGCCACGAAGAGCGCGATGAAGGCGATGAGTAACCCTCCATCTGAAATCGTGGTGGTGAGGGTCAGTCCAGCGACAGAACCTTGAGACCAATTCGTCCATAAGCCCAGGCGGACAAGCTGGTCTTTTTGAGCAACTTGAACCAATCTCGCTGACATCGTAGGTAGTTTGAAGCGTGTTTTCGTAGGTCTGAAGCGTGTGAAACTTGCTAGCACCACGCGTGAGGTTCTGCTTCATATATTACTATTTGTAGGGGCCATGCTTATCGTCCAACAGTAATGCATGCTGGGCAGTGATCCTTGGGTCGGACTCGCGAGCAGATCTACCGAGCAACGCAGTGGCACTGCGAAAACCCTTCGTTCGTGAAGCCATGTGTTACGGAGGCCGACGCGCACAGCCTCGCCATACTCTCCAATGAGGTGCGAGTGTCGTTGGAACATGGTAAGCGCAGAAAATAGAAGCCGAAAGGAACATAACGATCAGAGACGCAACTATGGAGACGCGAAGGATCGAGCCAGGCGAGATGTAGTCAGACAAACATTGCGCTTTTGGCAAAAGCGCTCAACCCAGCTGACTAAGCACGGTACGTACTGGAAGGAGCGAAAGAGGTCAAGATCATACCCTTCGAGTTCGCGTTTTGCTATCAACGTGCCTGTATAGATCAGAGGCTTTTTCATGATAATTCCCGTGCCGCTAGTGGTATACCAAAGAAGAAGAGAGCCGCAGCCACCAAAGACCGGCAAACTCGTCAAAACAAAACGAAAAGAGTGCGTCTAGGCGGGCTCTTCAGTTTTCGCTCTCTTGCCATTCGCATCGTCACCTTCGACCTCGAGCTTCCTCTTTCCGCTGCCGGCAGTCGCTGCGTCGGATGGCGCGGCAGGGGCTGGCTTTGGCTTCTTCTTCGTCTTGACCAGACCAGTCACGTCGTTGGCAGACTTTGTAGCCTCTGCAATCTTCGCTTTCTGTGTTGCGGCATCTGCACCGAGCAGACCGCCTAGAAGACCTTGAAATACTGTCGGGTCGATGCTGTCGATCTCTTGCTTCGTGGGGTCCGCCTTGAGGTCTGCCACTCGAGTTGTGAGTTCCTCAAGCATGCTCTTCTTGTCCTCGATGATGGCCAACTTTTCCTTCTTCTGCTCTGGTGTGACCGTGTCTGATGAGAGTGCCGCCTCTTCCTTTTCTAAGCGAGCTTTCAGACTCTCGATCGCATGTTCAGTATGCTTCGCGGCTTCGTTGCGCAGGTCCCAATCAATGCTATCTTGCCCTTCTTGTTGCGTTTCCGATGGTGCTTCTCCGGCCTTGCCAGTCTGCTCTTCCCGCACCTTCGATACCGATGCAAATTCCAGTGCTAGCGAAAGCGAGTAGTGTCCCTCCGTGACATTCTCGTGCTCGAACGGCTTGAGCTCTTCTTGCAGAGCTAATGAAGCCCGCGCATCTGCGATGGCATCGTGGAAGCGTTCGTTCTCTAGTGAGATGTCGACGAGGAAGCCGTGGCAATCTGCAATCTTCTCCTTGATAGCTCGAGCTTGCGGGCTCAGCTCAGCTTTGCTTTTGCCTTTGTCTGCAATCTCTCCACCGTCCAGCGCCTCCAGCTGTTTCGAGTAGAGCACACGCGCCAGTTCAAAGGTCTCGTATGCGTTACCGAAATCATCCTCCTCTTCCTCCTGCTCTGCTTCACCTTCCTCCTCCTCCTCTGAGTCTGTCCAGTTCTCGTCCCCGGTCAGCTGAAAAAAGGGTTTTGACTCGACTGACTCCTCTTTCGGCTCTGCTTTTGCACCGTTCGCAGCGCTGGATCCCTCGCCAGCATCTGTCTTGACCGCCTTCTTCGGCTTTGACTTCTTCTTGTCCTCCTGCGCGACCTTGTTGCCTAGCACGTCACTCTTTGCTACAGCCACCTTGTACAACGCGCGACCGTAATAGAACAGCAGCTCGGCGTTCTCCGGCGCCATCTCGCCGTTGAGCTCGGCCTGTATCTCAACCGCGTCGGCATAGTTGTCGGCGGCAGCGGTGAAGTTCTTGGTGGAGTAATGTATAGAGGCGGATTTGGCGAGTTCTCCTAGCTTCTCTCTCGTCTTGGGGAGCTCTTCGCTCTCTGCGACCGGCGCAAGTGGCTCGGGGGCGGTATTGGCCATTCTGATGTGATTCTGCAGGCAAATATGAGATCTGTGAGTAGAGCAGGCTTATGCGACAGTGTTGAGAGGCTGCTAAGATTTGTCATTAGGTGCAAGTGGGGTCATGTAATGGTCGTGGTTGTGTTGGTGGAGCGCAAAGTAGCTGTCGCGAGCTCGGACCACCGCGAAACATGGTAGAGACGCGACGCGCCGTAAAGTGCCTTGACGCATGCACAGCAATAATTCCCATAACACGTTCAACTACAGGTATAGACAAGATGGCGACTTCGAGACGACCAGAAAGGCCCTCAGCGATGCCTGCCAACCCAATTCCTTCATCATCGCCCGCTTTTGGCACTCCCGCACATCCTATCAACCCACGCCGTGTAGCACCAATACGTGCTCCTCCTGCATTGAAGCCTGCCGCCAAATCCACCGTCTTGCCCGTATTGCTACCACCAGCGACACTGCGACCCCTCGCCTTTCGGACCTTCACCAAGAAGCACAATCTCACCCTCACATCCTCTGCACTAGCAGCGTTAGCAACCTTCGTTGGTAAGCACTGCGGCTCAGGATGGCGCGAAGCGGGTCTCGCAGAGAAGGTCCTGGAGGAGGTGGCTAAGAGCTGGAAGAAGTGTGGGGGCCAAGTCATTGTGGAAGGCGAAAATGAGACTCTCAAAGGCATACTCAAGACCCTTGAGGGCTCAATGGTCGGAGGCAGGATTGTCCAGGGCTCAAACATGAGCCGGCAGAGCAGCTTCAACTTCGGCCCAGACTCGGAAAGACTACCCTTAAGACCAGGCCTAGACAGCAATACCAGTTTTGGCATGTCAAGTCTGGAAGTCGAGGATCTCGATGAGGAAGAGGAGCTCCTGAAGGATCCGCGAGAATGGCTAAAGGTCACCAATGCCTTTGACCAACCGAAGATGGTATACAATGTCACACAAAAGCACTTCGACAAGTAAGTGACGCCCAATTTCCATGAGGTCCATGCTAATAGTCCAGATCGACTTCCAAGCCGTCGCTATTCCCAGATGCATCGCACAAGACCGAGCTGTTTCGGCAGCGTTACCACATCGTACATCAACGTATCCTCCGTAATGATACCTTCCAAGCTCCCACCTTCTCCACTACGCGATCGGCCACCCTCATTCGTGCTGGGTCAATAGCAGCAGCACAAGCGAACACAATAACGCCTATCGCCAACTTGCTAGGCCGTAGTGGTAGTACTCATCTCTTGCTGGGTATGCTTACTATCTCACCAACCGGAGCGCTCTCGCTGTCCGACCTCACCGGTACGATCGTGCTGGATATCCAACATGCAAGACCGATACCTGAGACTGGCGCATATTTTGCCCCTGGCATGATTGTGCTGGTGGAGGGAAGCTATGAAGAGGATGCGGGCGCTGGTACGTCCACCCTGGGTGGTGTCGGAGGCATAGGCGGAACGATAGGCGGCAAGTTTCTCGGCTTTTCTGTTGGTCATCCGCCTTGCGAGAGACGAACAGCTACCTTAGGAGGTACGGATGAGGTCGACAAAAATGCCTTGACAGGACCTGCCTTTGGCTGGACAGACTTCCTCGGCGTTGGTTCGCAGCGCGCTACTGGATCACGGATGAACAAGATCGCGTCCAAGCTGCTGGAGGCAGAGAAAGCGCACAATGTCGTTATAGCATCCGACCTACACCTGGACGTACCATCGACACTGACAGCCCTGCGAACGCTGCTACGGACACACAGTCCTGAACCAACAGCCACACATCCAGTATACCCACTCGCCATCATTCTCATGGGTAACTTCAGCTCCAAGGCCAGTCTTGCCGGCGTTCCAGGCGCGGGCAGCATAGAGTACAAGGAGCACTTCGACTCATTAGCCTCTGTCCTTGCTGATTTCCAACAACTCATCGCGCACACTACCCTCATATTCGTGCCAGGCGACAACGATGCTTGGCCAAGCGCCTTCCTCGCAGGTGCCGCAACAGCACTACCTCGAAAGCCTGTACCACAACTCTTCACGAATCGAATACACCGCGTCGTGGCTGAAGCAAATCGCGAAGTCTGGGGCGCAGGCAAAGCCAAAGGCAAAGAAGGCGAAGTGATCTGGACAAGTAACCCTTCGCGAATGAGCTGGTTTGGTGTCAAAGGCGAGATGGCAATCTTGCGAGACGATGTAGCCGGCCGATTGCAACGATCGAGTATACGGTTCAGCAAACCAGAGCCAGACGTCGACGACGACATGCCCTTTGCACCTTCAGCACAACAAAATGATGAGTCGCAGGATGCGATGGATCTCGATGTGCCCTCAGCCCACGCTTCCACAACAGAACTGCGAAACCCTCAACCACAGCCCGAGCTCAACCATGACATACAAACCGCACGCTCACTGACCCGCACCATCCTCTCGCAATCACATCTTTCTCCATTCCCGTTCTCCGCACGTCCGTTACATTGGGACTTTGCGCATGTTCTGAACTTATACCCACTGCCCACTAGCTTGGTGTTAGCGGACTCTGAGGCACCAGCGTTCGTGGTCAAGTACTGCGGGTGCACGGTGATGAATCCAGGGCAGTTGGATGAGAGTGGTGGCCGCGGTAGGAGGGAAGGAAGAGCAAGATGGGTGGAGTATGACATTCGGACAGGAACAGGGCTGGTCAGATCGGAGGGTTGATCATGGAAGGGCGAGAGCCTAGAGGCCATGATAATGATGATTCTTCAGCGAGACGCGACCAGCCGCTTGCAGCTGCCCAGTTGGACAGCGCCGTGCCTTCTCGACTTCAATTTAAGCTGTGTCGCGAAGCTACTTACAATCTTTGTCAAGACTCACTGCGCATGATCATGCACAATCTAACACTGCGATTCTTTCGCCGTCCGACTGCGGCGCACTTGCTTCGACAATCTCATTGACCCGAAGCCGTGGCTGCCGTGCGTACCGATGTTGGCTTCGCATTGTGGCGTAGTTCCGAATGGTTCAGCCTGCCTGCGGCGCCTACAGCCTGCTCAACGCTTGCTTCTCACGGTGACATATTTACTTGCACAGCGATCAATCAAGCGGTCTTCGAAATAGTCAGTGTCACAACTGAAAGTCACCATCATCGAACCGCGACATCAACTAAACGCGCGAAAATCCGCACTCTCCCAATATCAGCTCATGCGGCTGTTACAGCTCAAAGATGATGACGACGTTGACCTCGTGGAGTTTATCGGCCGTGATACTCCACCGTACGCCATTCTTTCGCACACGTGGGGACCGAGCAAGGAGGAAGTCACGTATAGAGAGGTATTGAGAGGCACGGGCAAGAGCAAGGCTGGCTATAGAAAGATCCTGAATTGCGGGAAACAAGCGTTGAAGAAGGAGCTGAAATACTTCTGGGTGGATACTTGTTGTATAGACAAGACCAGCAGTACAGAGCTGTCGGAGGCTATCAACTCTATGTTTCGCTGGTATCGAGAGGCGGCCATCTGTTTCGCGTATTTGGATGACGTTTCGCCAGGAATCAGTGTGTCGTCGTGGTCCACAACTACTGTCCGGTGGCTCTCGCGAGGCTGGACTCTTCAGGAACTCGTTGCTTCGCGGAATCTGGACTTCTTCGCGTGTGACTGGACACTACTGGGAACAAAAGCTGATTACAGCGAAGCGCTCTCTGCGATCACAGGGATCCATGCTCCGGCCCTGGTAGATCAATCGATAACATCATTCAGCATTGCTCAGAGAATGTCATGGGCCGCGCGAAGGGTCACAACAAGACCAGAGGATATCGCTTACTGTCTCCTTGGTCTTTTCGGTGTCAATATGCCGCTGTTGTACGGTGAAGGAACGATAAAAGCATTTACCAGGCTTCAAGAAGAAATCATGAAAGATTCAGACGACCAGTCGCTTTTTGCATGGAGTCGACCATGGGAACGACCTACAACCGATCCTACTGTACTATTCTGGCCGCGAGGGCTACTCGCAATTTATCCAGCTGAATTCGATGGATCGGGCGACATTGTGTCGATGCCGTCACTCACTAGAATTAACCCATTCTCCATGACGAATGCTGGTTTGCGCATAACGTTTCCGATGACTACCGTTGATCCTCATAAGTCTCTTAGCGCACACGCGGGGCAAAACTTCAGAGTGGCTCTTCTCAATTGTCATACACACACTGATCCTACACGCCTAGTCACCATTCACTTGACGCAACTAGATGAGGGAGATCAGTATGCTCGTGTGGATACATTCCGACTGACTTATGCACGTCTTGAGCATCGCTACTTCTTTTCGACTCGAACGATCTATGTTAATAAAAAGTTTCGCTTGGAACCCAATGCAGGTCGACTATTTGGTAAAGTGATTCTAGCACATGGCCAAAGAAGATGCCCTCGCAGACTATATCCATGGACGCTCAGCTATATCAAGGATTCGGACGAGCTCATCGAAGTCGCGACACGAGCGCACTCTTTGCTCCTCTACGGTTCAGTATTCGTCCTTTATGCATGTTTAGTTTTGGGCTTTGTTGACAGAGTTGGCCTCTGGTCCGTATCTTCTTCCTTTGTCACCGCGGGATATGCCATCATGGCCATTCTCTGAAGTGTTCTTGTGCGACCTGGATTCACACCTTCGAATTTGGCTCCGATAATTGCACTTACACGTCAATGTCGTCACTCTAAAGTGTCATCTTGTATTGCGACAGCTTCTTATGCTACTGCAGCATAGCGGTGGACACTATTCAAGCTTGCTCTCCTGCAATTCGCAAGGCGGACATGCACATCAAATTTGGGTGCGTCGCCAGGGCGGCATCATACGATCGAAGTTCTCCGTCTAGTGGGTGGCCACGGGTACTCTACGACTGTGCGCCTTGCCACCTCGCTCTGGTCCACACAAGAATTGAACTGTACTCTAGTCCGCGCAACCATTCCGCCAATGGTCGGGACACAATTGTGCAAGTTCGTCTCTTCGAGATCAAACAGGCTGTTTGAGACAATGCTCCGACTGGTTGTGCAACCTAACTCTAGTCTGATTCGATAGGGAGCTACAAAGTCGCTCGAACGCAACAACGAGGCCGGGGATGTTACTCCTGCTACGGACGCAATGAGTTGATTAACCACAAGCCTCACATCCGAACTGAACCTCACCTTTTCATTACCGGGAAAGTCTCCGGGAGTGCGTGAAGAAATGCATTGGGGACAATAGAGAGACTTGCAGTGCTCCTGGCGGCAGCACACAAATCGATAGGCGCACAGGGACATCATCAACACCCCTATCCGACGGAACGCTTCAGACTAGTTTATCTTGATCTATCTCAGACAGTTACACAGGCTCCACTAGATTGGTCGTCTAATACTGAGGTCCCCAGAACTTTACCGTGTTGCATGCATGATGTGAAGGCGCAGCACATCCTTCAACTTGGCAAGGCTTTCACGCATTCAGGCGCCCCACTTCGACACACGATTCTCCACACGTTTCCCACGCCATATATCACGACCCAGCTTTCCAGAGCTGTTTTCTTCGAGCTGCTTCTCGCACCACAGGAATAGCATTCGCTGTCTCACGTCTGTTTGAACAACAAGACTCACATCATGGCCCTACTCACAAAATCTCGTATCCCTACCATCCTCAACCTCGCAATACTCCTCTTCTCCCACGCCCTCGTCGCCCTCTCCATCGCAATCCTCTACCTCACAAGCCATGGCATGCAGCGCATGGACAAAGCTTACCCACCCGGCAAATACGAATGGTACCGCGGTCCGTGGTGGGACATCCACAACAAATCCCACAGCAAGCTTCGCTACGACTCCGCTAATGGAGTGATCATCTTGTCCTCGGCGTCTGTTGCTTGTCTAGTTGGTGTCGCTGGTGTTATTGGTTTGTATGTTGCTGGGAAGATACGTTCGCTCAAGCTCAAAATCTGTACGGCATGTGTTGATTGACGGTGTTAGTCCACACAACCCACAAAGTCCAACCTCTATCTTCACATCTTCCCCGGCACAGCGAGTCTTACGTTCTCCCTCGTCGCACTAATCTTCAGCACCGTGGTCTTCAAGACAAACGATCGCGGTAAATGCTACTGGGAAAATGGGTACAATCCCAACAACGTCTTCTCGTGTACGCGCGAACTCGCGGCGTGCAACATCGGGAGTTACTTTGTTGGCACGCCGTGGTGGTAATTGCACGATGCGTGTGGCGAGACGTGGACGGGCAGACATCTTGTTGCGCCGGTATTTGTGGTTAGTGTGTTGTTGGTTACATGTGTGCTTGGGAAGGAGGTGTGGGCTAGGAAGGAGGGTGGGGAGAGTGCGGATGAGAGGGTTCGAAGGTTGAAAAGCGAGGAGTGAGATAGTGAATGGTACGTTGGAGGCGCTTGGTGATGCAAAGAGGGTGGGGTAAGGCTGGGAAGGTGGACCATGGAAAAGGAACACAAGCGGCATTGTGCAGAAGGTCATAGAGGCTAAGATTTGGCGATGCGCTGCCCAAGTGTTGTCGGAGCCGAGGTAACAGGATGAGGTGGGTGTTCGAGGTTTCGCAAGCTATTAGCGAGAGAATCTCAAGAGGTATGAATGACAAGCGATGAAATATCAATTTTACTCGGTTTTGAGGGACTCGAAGGTTCCCCGCATGATTACCTCGAAGTGGAGATTGTGTACTGCTTATTTTGCTCTTAGATCTTGTGGAACTTTGGAAGTGGAGCAGTTTGTAAGTTCGGAGAGTCGAGCTCATCGGTGATTACGGGCGGCCTGAGAATCATACATCGCGCATAGTGGTGACAGAAACTGGACCTCGGTAGAAATTGCAGTGAACCAGAGCCACCTTACTCTTCGACACGCAACCACCCGAGAGTACAGCGAATTTTCTACGAACGGTGACAGAGCTCAGAATCGAAGGATGCATACACGTGCAAAAAAGGATCACGGCGTTATCCGTCTCACTAGCCGTTGGGGCAGAACATACTCGGTAAGCTTTGACCCACTTCGGCCCCAATTTGTGTTTATCCATAGTGCTCTCAGTTACACGGCAAAGATTCTCGTGTCGGAGTAACCTCAAAACTAATGGAGCATCCTAAGGGCATGACACAGTAAGTACTATGACCATGTTCCATTGTAGCACACTCTTCAATCGGCTCGTCGCCGAAAAACCAATGGAGCGCCTCAAAGGCTTACCGTGGTACGGCATGAGGAGCACTTTGACGATATTGCGCTGTAAGCAGTGTTTTGGCTGGCCTTATTCATCACTTAGATGGGTAATGGCGACTTGGCAAATGTGGATGCTGCACGATTGTGGGTGTCGAAAATTCGAATTCAGAGACGATGGATACCGCAAGAGCCAAGTCTACATGGACTTCCGCAAGCAAAGGGCTATTCCAATCTCACGATGCGGATAGTGACGCTGGTAGTATTACGATTCTTTTGCAAGAGCTCGAGGACCATTTGGCGAAGGTCCGGTTCCTGTCCCCGCACCCAAAGATGACCTCGTAAATGGTCCGCATCTAGCCAGACGAAGCTGGAGCAGGTTCTTCACCGATCAGCTCGGATACTCTTCGAATGAATATACATATTTAAGGTGTTCAATCGCTAGGGCGCTTCGCACTCGCCATACCCTGAGCATGCAGGCTCATATTCCAATACTACGCCGAATCGACCTCAGCACTTTCGTATAAATACTCACCATCTCCTGCTCTCCCTAGTGTAGTCATCAATACACATTCTTAGACCTCCCGTCAAGCTTTTCAACCCACAATTGCACAGACACCATGCTCCGCTCACTCCCCATCCTGGCCCTCTTGACCTTGGCCACGTCCGTCGTCGCCGTCCCCATGACCTCAGGCACCACCTTCACCTTCGCTCAGTGGATTGAAGACATCATCGCCGACCCTACCGGCCCCCACCTCACCCCCGAAGAAGCGGTCGCAGCCAAGAATGCCGCCGTTGCTAATTCCAACCCTCTGAGCATCCGCACGCCGCGCTGCATGGACGACGTTCCTAGCTGGGGTCGAGCAAATGTACGTCTTTACCCATCTCCCCAGTCATCTCTTTTTGCTAACGAGGGACGGAACAGGCGAACGATGCTGCATCATGTTTGAGCTACCTCGCCAACAAGGGTTCCCAAGGCATCAACTGCGGCATTGGTCAGGATCAATATGATGTCCAGATGTGCCGGATCGGGAATGCACAGGTACACTCGTCCAAGTCGACGAGCAGTGCTCAGGGCGCGAATTGGTGAGTCCGCATGACGCATGCTTGTTGCTGCTAAGCTGACAAAACGGTACAGTAATGATGTTGCGCGTACAGGAGGAAAGATCTTCGATACGTGCTGGAGATCGGATGGAACGATTAAGGGTGCTGAACTTTGTCTCACGAATAGTCAGTTCCAGGTGGGTATTTTGGCTCCTTGAAGGCGTTTAGACCGGGTCGTATACGACGTTTTCGCAACCGTGCGGTATGGGTATTGTAGAAAGTCTGGACAAGATCATCATTCCTGGAGCAAACAATACAAGTTGATTAATCTGGCAGACCCTTCTTCGAAGTGCTAGCCCACTCTCGACGCATGAGTAATCTTATCTCGCGAGTACCTTACCTGAGCAAGTGACTGCCCACGAAACGAAATGCCATCATGCTTGTTGTCACTTTTATTTTGGCTGCCGCTTGGCGAGTGTTTCATTCGACGTCTCGTCCGGGTAGTGATTTGCTTTCACTCAACGATGCGATCTCTAAACAGCCTTGCTAAGGGTTTCAGCTCCCGTAACATTGAAATTACTGGCTCCATCTAGCGAACATTATCGAGAGTGCTATCTTCTATTGTGACTGACAGCTATCATCGCACGTAAAATTCCGAAAGATCGGTCGCTATGGCTTTGGGTTTGGTCACTCCAACTATAGTGCTGTTATGCTTTCTCCTCAAAGATCTCTGAACGGACAGTTAAGACAAATCTTCGGACCTGGATTGGCCTTCCCCGTTCGGTCCTGTTCGGCGCGTTGAAGCATGGCGCTCGCCTCAAACTTACGTGCGTGATGTGCCGCACCGATGGTTTCTCCTCTGTCTTGATGTACCTGCCGACCTGGCAGCGATCAGTCAAGTCATTTGAGGAACGTGGGTTCAGTCCCCAAAATTCAGATCCACGTGTAGAGGTACCAATTTCGCAAGTCGGAGTGTCTGTGGTCAGGTCCACATTAACTCGAAATACGATATCAGCCTGTCTCTTGTCCACGAATATGGAATGATTATCTTCCTTGTAGGCATGCAAGGTATCGAAGACATGGCAGGAATCGGGATCACCCATAGTGAATTGAGACAAAAATGTTTCGTCCCAAGTCCGTTCTCGGTATCGCTCGCTGAAAATGAGGCGGAATGATTCAGGAACATACGCCTCAGATCGCCGCCCGGTCTCGGATTGAAACGCTTTGAGGAGACCAAAACTGGGTGGCCCTCCTACGCAAGTGATATTGGCAGCATCTGTTGGCTCTGGTACCCTGATAATCACCAATGTGGGGTTTCTCAAGCCACGAGAGGAACTTGGCACTAGTGCCCCGCTTGGCGGTAATGGCTGGTGGACATAGAGCGTCTTTATAGTGAATATGGACGTATCTGACGTATTCAGGATGATAAAGATATCTCCTGCGCGCCGAACATATTCGCCAGCATATTCGCCAGTGGCGATGCGATAGAGATGAATGCACACAAAGTAAGACCCGCCTGATTTTGTGCTAGTTGCAAGGTCCACCCACGGGACCACCACTTGGCCTTCTCGAAGTGGCCGGCCCATGTTGCGTCCGCGAGATAGATATAGCATATGCTTGACTTTTGGCAACATCGATACATCAAATTGATGGCCTCCGACAGCTCGGCGCTTGATGTTTGGTCGATGCAGCAGGTATCTATCCAGCAATATGTGTATCCATCCTCTTTCGCCTTGGTACAGCATCCTTTCAGCTTTGCAAAGCCCTTCTTACAGTCTGCTAGACCATTTTGCAAGTCTTGCAAAGTGACTTCTTCGCCTCCTGGAGTGTGTGGCAAGATTACATTCTCGGGTATGGTGCCATAGAAGGGACTTTCCACTTCAAGCGTGAAAGTATTCAGAAGCCTCATCTTCCAAAAGGCCACTGGCTTCGGAGGAGACCATAAAGGGCTGGATACAGGTTCAGGTGGTGAAGAAGACGTGCGACTGTCTCGGGGTGACCAGTGTCACAGCCATCACTCGATGCATGGGTGACAGGAGCCGTTGAAGGACGGTATGGTGACGGTCGCTCAGCTGAAGCGGGCACGGCTGAGTCTTTCTGTCGTTAACAGCGCTAAGTTGATCTTACGTTAGCGCGCGCACTAGCGCGGGGGTCGGATGATACAGAGGGTCTGAGGCAAGACGCGCAACTCCACAACATCGCCTAAAGCATCGGCAGCATCGGCAGCCGGACGTAGCTCCGGACCTCGTCTGCCAACTTTTAGAAGCAACCCATCTCAAGCGTATCAGGTCGCGAGGGTGGCGTAAGGTGGATGATGAGAAGAAATGATAGGCAAGCGTAATGCGAAGGCACGGTCAGCTCGCGACGCGTGGATGCTAATCGCAGGATCATTGCTGATGGTCACGTAGAGGTCAGACCGTCTACACGATCGTAATGACTCGAGGAAGTATTCCCGCAAAGGCTGTTATCGCTGCGGACCTGACTGATGCCATATGCACATAACCAATCCTTTCGTAACAATGTAGGCCATTCTTCTCCGTGGGACTGAGCGCCAAGGATACCGCTCCGTTATGGACTAAGAGGCAGCAAAATGATCGCAACGACGCAGAGGACTCCAAGTCAAAGCTGACACGTCCTACCGGCATGCCTAATTTCGAAAACACTGTTGTGGGGAATTTATCCTCGTGCAAGCTTGATGGTACGTACATCGTCTCGATGACTCGCCCCCGAATCTGCAGCTCGGCATCCTCAATCCCGCCAAAAGAATTGTGTTGGCTGGAAAGCGTGTAGCTCACCCCGACCACGTCGCAAGCTGCATTCAGTTCCTTGAGCGGCAGGCCGGTTCTTTGACCCCGGAAGCGCACCCTGCCTTCCAGGCGCGCCCAGCTCCATGAAGGCAACGTACTAGAAATGAGCTCGTTTGACGGTATTATCACATCCCACAAGATGCCTGCAAGAATGTCTTCTTTCCAGAGTCCAGCCAGATACTCAAGGCCCGTCATATCCTGAACTTTCTTTGCAATTCCAGAAAGCGCCGGTAACTTGTCGGATTGAAAGGTCAGGTCGCGAGTGGTATACTCTGAGACGATATTGTACCAGCGGAGCAGATGCGCCTGTTGCTTGAAAAGCTGTGGGTTGGCTAATCGTTCGTCGTCTGGAGGCATAGGGACATTAGCGAATGGCAAGGGCCCCTTTGGGTCTAGGTTAGACTTGAAAGTTCGACCCTGTCGCAAATGGTCGGTAGTTACATCGGCAGCTCTACCATCCTGGCGAAATTCCGATTCAGTGCACTCCCAGTGCAGTTGTTGCCGACCAAAGTAGATGATCCGCGGAGAAAGTAGGCGCTCTTGTAGGACCCAACCACGAGTGTCCAGAGGGGAGTTGAACACACTTTCATGCTCAAAGGACGGCGAACGAACGTGCATGTGCCCCGAGAGCGCATGTTCTCTGCATGCATATCTCAAGCGGCATGAAGCAGGCTCGGACTCGCGCGAGAAGAATAACCCGCCTGCTGGATTGACACTCCCTCTCGCGGCGATTGTCAAATAGCTAGAGGCGTAGATGTCGCCCATTACCGCTGACTCCCTCTCCCAGTCCTCTCGACTGTCTTGAAGGATGCAGAGGCTGTCTATCCATAAATATCTCACGCCGAGCTTCCGCGTAACAAGTACAGCTTCTCGAAATGTCTTCGGTAGAGATCGCAAAAGGATCGATCGCCTTCGATCTTCAAGTGTTGCGGTAGTTGTAGTTAATGGGACCTTGCCACCCCAGCAATGACTCAAGGCAATGTACCTACCCATTGTGCCGCGAGGATGCCACAGGTAAGGCTCTGCAGAACCGTCGGTAGAGCCAACGTCGATAACACGGGTGGGGAGAATTGCATCCAGCCCCAATTTCGAGCAAACCGTATGATTGACCATGCAGCCTTGCAGCCACAACTGTATTTGATCGTTGTCGATGTCTTCGAAGCCTGTCGAAAGAGGCAGCGGTCGACCCGTTATACCACCGTGCCACGCGGCAGGATCGTCTACACTTTCCAACGTGAGTGAATCACTCTCTGATGGTAAGCAGGGATGCAGGTCACCTTCTTTGGCATATAAATCGACAACGCCATCAAGACCCCATTGATGATCAGGGTGCATGGTCGGATCAGCAGGCGCATCATCGTCGTCACTCTCCGGAATGTCGCCTGTGGTTATTACATGGATGCGGTCCAGAGCGTCCTGAGGCCCTCCCCACGCCACAAGGGATATCTGGCGGCCAGGGTAGCGTTCAGAAATATGTGCAATAGCTGCGCGTGCGAGGCCTTGTGTCCTATTCTTTTCCGTCCCAAGCTCGAGCGCCGTCCACAAGAAGCCACAGAGTTGGCAATCGGCCTCGGCGGATTGCTTCAGCGCAAGGTAGGTGGGCTGGTGGGGCATCATGCGATCATGATCGGGGCCACGCATTTTGGACAAGGATATCGAGGCGCATAGCTGGCATAGAGGCATGATGATGATCTTCGAACAAGGCTTGACCTTCCAAAGAAGGACATATCCTGCCTGCTCAGCAAAAGTCTAAGAACAATTGAGGCGTGGCTTATCCGCACAAGACTAGTCTGTGATTGGACGACACGTCATTGGAGCACTTGCAGGGATGCGCAATGGTGCGCACTCGCAGCCTATTAGCGAACGCCATGCAGAGATGCGGCTCACGTCTTGCAAGGACGTCCAAACGTGTCGGATGTGCTTTTAAGTACTTATTTTCAAAGTCAGAAGAGGCAGTCGTTCTTGGTGAATCCCATCCTCGCCGATCACACATCTTACATCTGATCTCCCTTCCACAACCACTAACGTGCTCGCGATGGTGCATAAAGGTGCTCCCTATAGTCCGCACTACAGCATCACCGACGATTTATCGAGCTCCAGACAAGTCAGAAGCTCTCTGCCCAAGTGGTGTCCCAACTACTGACAAAAGCTAGACGATATCAGAATGCCGGTGCACTGACATGCGCCAAGTGCGGAACGAGTGCTGTGCTCGCTGCCGTGATCTGTGGGGGATGCGCCGTGTACAGCGTTACAGATGGTGGTGATCGTGACGCTACCCGCAACGCCTGCTATGCTCCGTGCGGCGTGAGCTATGGCATATGCCACCACTGTGCCCGCTAATCATATGGTCCGCACACGATGACTTCACAAGGCACAAGAGATGGACATTGCAGCTCAATGCGCAATTTTAGCGCTCTGGTCAATGGACGTGTCAAGCAGCAAGCTTATTTCGAAAAAGTACAATCTGTTGAGAATATGTGGGTTCAGTCCAGGTTGGTGGAAGGAAGGGCCGTGGTACCTACTGTGTGAGGAAGGCACAGCTGACTGTAACGTCCTTACATGAAGTCTGCGTGGCCTCTTAGGTAACACAACACGATAGTCAAGACAATACGTTGAAGCTACCCCACCTTGACCCTCTCCTTACTCAGTTATCCATGGTAGTCATACTACCAGAGGGACCTTGTTCCAATACAATCAATCAAATACTAGAAGAACACTCCCAGGGGTGCCTTTCCCTTTCCATCGCCTCAAGTTGCATCAGTGTCAGTTATAAAAGAGAGCGAGAAGCAGCATTAAAAGCACTCGATCCACATTAGCTAATATGGAGTCAGGCGACGTGTAAACCAAGCGAATTAACTTTTCGTTATATCTGCGGCGACGGACCGACAGATGATCGAGCAGGCGATCTTCCCGTGAATCTGGGTTAGTAGAAGCATTTGCGGCAGATTGTCACGCTCGTTAGCTCAACCGGCGACCGATAGGGCTAGAACATGTACCAAGGTCCTCGAGGCATCGCCGTCGATCTCTGCTTCGTAACCCCTCGCCTCACTCACGTCAAGACCGGCGGTCGCTACATGGGCCCTTACGCGCAGGAAACCTTCGACAATGTATAAGCGGGCGTGGTATTGCGAGCACTAGACAGAAAAGTCAGCATAGGAGGGTTGGCGGAACGTTTGCCGGGAACAGGTAAAGCCATGGTTAGAGGACATTGAGGGAGACTTTGCGGCGTCTAGAGTGTGGATTTGGCATTTCTGTTAGAGAAGAGACTGAGAATACACCATATGGATGCTAGAGCTAGAGGCTTACCTGAAGAAGAAATCAACACACGACATCAAACCAGGCCTTCTGTACAATTCATACTTTGGTGTCGCGGTCATTGACTGATATAGACATATGCTGCAATAGCGGATTCTCGATGAAGGAATGCCTGCATGCAATCGGCATTTCCATTACATATCCTTTTCATTGATGGTTCAAGTACTATTGGCCTTTATTCTCCCGCTTAGAACAATCTTACCACAAAGCAGTCACAATGACGCAAATTCTCTCCTCCACGGCCAGAGCAAGCAAAATTTTGCATGCGCCAAAATGAAGTGAGAGCGAAAAGGTCGTCATGACCGCCAAGCCCACTGCATGCCCTTTGTCAATAAGACTTCGACCGCAACCTTTTCTTCTCTACTTCTCACTACGCTCTGAGATTTTTTCACCACCGAAGAGTTCAAAACCAGCATCAACAAGATGCGCTCGCTACTCAACATACTCTTCTTGGCTGCTTGCCTTGCCGTTGTTGCCATCAGTGCGCCGCTCAACAATAACGCTGCAGACGCGGCAACCAAGTCTCTTCAGCCATCCTTGAACGAGTTCAAAGTGCGTCCATGCGTGCCCAGAACATTAGTAAAGCATATACTTATCGACCTGTAGCATGACACAGCGACTGGTCTCCATGACCGCGCCGCCGAGCACCGCTGGATCTACCCAGCCTCCAACACCGTCTCAGTTCCACCGGCTGAGCAGGGCCCTGTCGTCGTCGCCGCCCGAGCGGCCTCGTCTCCAGGCGTCAACACCACCGCAGGAACCGCACCCGACGTCGCTCAAACCGACTACCAACACTCCATCCAAATCCTCTGGGAGAAGTGGGGCAACAGCTACGGCTGGGCGGGCTGGCAAGGCCCGCAGGGCGTCCCCGTCTGGCCATGCAACGACTCGCGCTTCAAGCGTATCATAAGCGGGGCCTACGAAACTCACCGCCCACAAGCTATCATCAACCCGCCGTATCCCAAGGCTGGGTTCAATTGGCCGGTCGAGATCGGGGATTGGAAAGATTGCCGCATCGAGACGGATGGGAAGAGTCCTGGTCTGCTGCTGTGTGGGAATCCGTGGTCTCTGAACTATGATGTCTTGGCGGATCCTGGGTGGTATATGGACGGGATCATGAGGTGTCCTGATGGTCATGAGTATCATCGGGCTTGGTATGTGGACTATTGAATTTGGAGGATGAGGCTTGCGATGAGCATGAACGATAGGATCAGGCGTGAAGAGTGAAGAGTATGATATGACTAGAGCCCAGTGTGGCCGGCGTAAACAGCCAAAAGTCCGTATGAAAAGTGCTTGGGTTCAAGATTCAGCGCGAAGATACATATGTGCACATCCCTGCTTGGTTCTAAAGGAAATCCGAGCTGTTGAGTGTCGGTAAGACAGTACCCATTGCGCCACGCGGCTCGTCAACTTCTGGCAGACACAGCGGATATGTTTCCCGAGAACTTCGAGTGAAAGATACTCCCTATTTGAACGCCAACTCCGAGGTTGGTGAAAGTAAGAGGCACTGCAACAAGCGAGCGCCTGCCGAACTTGCTGTAAGACTGCTTAGCATAAATCTCACCTTCTCACACATCTGCCCCCCATCCCCGCTCTCCAACACACAGCAAAAAGATCCGATCTTAATCATGGACAACATGGAAGTGCTACTCACCTTACTCTTCTGGGCTTCCTGCCTTGCGGCTGCTGTCATCACAGTCCCGCTTAACAACAACATCGACGATAACATCGACGATGAAGCTGGCGACGTGGCTTCACCACGCGTT
This sequence comes from Setomelanomma holmii, assembly GCA_010015745.1. Classification (NCBI taxonomy): domain Eukaryota; kingdom Fungi; phylum Ascomycota; class Dothideomycetes; order Pleosporales; family Phaeosphaeriaceae; genus Setomelanomma; species Setomelanomma holmii. The sequence goes on from ML978195.1 coordinate 155,180, forward strand.
CCTATGCCACCCTCGACCCCTCCGTAAGTTCCTCACGCAGTCCGTGCGGGATTGCCCCAATGCATGATTACTGTCCTTGATAAAGGGTTCCGCGTCCACCGCTCGCCTCGGCCGTGGCGACAAGGACAACAACGAAGTCCTTGACCAGATTACGGCCGGCGCCGACCTACCAGCCTCAATAACGGAACTTCGGCCCGCAAACATCACCCTGCAGGACCACGGCTCCATCCAGATCTTCTTCTACGCCCACGAACAGCTGCGCGGATGGGCCGCAATTCAAGGTCCCCAAGGCGTCGCCTGGAAGTGCCAGACGCAGGGCTGGAAGTGGATCACGAATTCTCCAAACAGCCAGGACGGCGTCGATATGAACGACCCATCATACCCCAAGGCAGGCTTTAAGTGGCCGGTTGCAATTGAAGACTACAAGGACTGCCGCTACGAGAGCGATGGTAGTAGACCAGGTCGGCTGCTCTGTGGCAACCCCGCTTGGTTGATCTACGACTTTCTGCGGGATCCATCGTGGGATGATAGCATTTTTGACTGCCATGGCGAGACGCTGTGGCATCGGGCCTGGTATGTCGAGTATTGAGTTGACGTGTCGAGCCGCTCAGTCCGCTCTAGAGAAAGATTGAAGTAGACATGGAGGATGCTCATATAGCTAGCAAAGGGCTGCAGACGACCGTAGCTGTTCAATGAAAACGTATCCAGCTCTGTACCTGATGTTATGCATGTACCATGAGTGGAGATATCGTCGACAGTCCTCGGAGAACCACGTAGCGAAGATTTCTAGAGACCGCTAAGGTTCAAGGATCGCGAAGCTGAGGGCTTTTTTGTGCGATTGTTCCGGACGTTGTTCAACAGCTGCTGATCGTACATCAACCGTGACGGGAGCGTATAGCGAGCTACAAGTCGAGTGAGCCGTCACTTATCCCTGGCGAAGCCCAGAGCATTTTGCAGGCAGCATCACTACTCTCTGCGATGTTGCTGTTGAGGAGTTGTAGGACGAACGTCTGAAGCACAATCGGACATTGAAGCTATAGTTTCACGCTAGGCTACTTTCGGTTTTCTCATCCATGCTAACACAATATCTTGGATCCATTTATACCATCAAGGGTTCATTGCTGATCATTGATGCAATGACAGCGAGAAAATAAGTAGCGTATCACGCGTTTGCTGCAGCCTCCAGGCACGTAATCACTCAGATCAAACTCAGCAATTCGCAGCCATTTCGATATTGTACCATAGCGCATCGTCAAAAATCATGGCAAGACACCTGACACTTGCATCCTCTACTAATCTCCCTTCTGTCCCTAGTGTGGCCAGCCTTGGATACACAGACCACATCTTCTGTGCATTTCATACTCTTCATGATCCCTACTGCGTATCCAACTCTCCCAACATCTCCCTCGTCGCGCTCAAACTCTTACTATCCCCATAAATCGCCGCAATCAAACTCCCATCAATCTTCGGAAACTCGCGCTGCAACACCTCCACATTCTGATCATGCTCGTCCTTTCTGCCCGCGGCCTCGTAGCTCTGCATCACTTCAATCTGATGCGAGCGGTCCTGGCCTGTCGGAAGTGCTAGATCCGTGCCGGAGCGACGGGGTGGCAGGCCTGGTGGGATTTCCTCGTTTGAGTGTTGGGGAAGATGGGGCTGGTCTTGGGCAGCGTAGGCGGGATGTTGCTCTGTGGGGTAGGATGGGTGCGAATCTTGTTGATAAGGAGAGGACTCGGTGCCGGAGTAGTAGTGCTGGCTTGGCGGGTGGGATGAGAGTGGTTGTTGGTGGGGTGGTGGGTGGTCAGGTGGTTGGTATTGGCCTTGATGTGCATCCGAGGCCCACGGGTCCTGCGGTTGATGTTGGTCTTGATATGATGGGTATGGGGTTGGGTTCTGGTAGCCTTGGCCCGAGCGGTCGTTTTGCCTGGTGGTCTGGCTAGACTCGTCTTGCCAGGGATTGCCGGAGTCGTTGGGTCCGTGAGATGCCATGGTTCCGTGGAGCTTTTCGAGGTGAAGGTGATGGGTTACGCGAGGTTAGACGGCGGCTTCTTCTTATAATGTCGAGGTGTGGCAATGCGCAACGTGCAATCTTGAGGCTGAGTGTTGTTAGACCTTGATCTGCGGGGCGCGGAAAGGTTGGGTGACGTATGCGCTTAATCCACCCGAGGCACCCCTGTCTTGCGGGCCGCATTAGCGCGCTTTCAATCTCAGTCGCTTTTGATCTGGACAACATCAACCTTCAACAGCCCTTCTCGTTCTAAGACAAAGTATAGCGAGTCCAAATCTCACGATTGCAATATGTCGCCCACAATCCCGCTTGTGCACATGCTTTTACCCAATGCTATAATAGACACACATTCAAAGCAAGACTGTCGTGTTGTGTAACCCTCTTCAAGCGCCTCTTTGCATCCATGTTCTCCTTGCATAACGCTAGATATCTCATCTAACTCGCAGCGGGATGCTTCATACGTTTAAGCCTACGATGCACTTCATCACTATAGCTCCATCATCGCTCGAGATACTTCGCGCCTATCTAATCCCATAATTTCCTCACGATAGTGGCAATCGCACAGTCTCTCCCAACACTCATCTTACGGCGTCTGAGTGCCCTGCCTAGCACGTCTGTGATAATGCGCAGTCTTTGCGAAACCTTCACGCCGCGCTCGGACCTGAAAGATTCGAGCAGCGTCGTCTATGTGAGCGACGAACAAATCCACAAAAACTGGCGACAATCCATGGAGGCTACTCTGGCTGCAAAACGCAAAGGCATGGTTTGATCCCACTTTCAGATATTGATCAAAATAAGAAGGCTTAAGTCATGTGGGAGCAGTAGCCAACGAGAAGCATAATGAAGAGAGGAAGAAGGAAAAGCAAACACAGCTGACTTGCAAGGAGAGGAACGCCGAAAAACACTCAAAGAAGAAAGAGAAGGCGCAGAAAGAGAGCAAGTCTATGTAATGATGCGGATTATGCCATGGATGAGACTTGCATGTTATGATGTTTGATATTAACGTTAAGGGTAATGATCTATATGTGAATCACCGCTTCAATTGCGCAAACCTCTTCGCCAACTCATCTACATCCGGGATCTTGCCTAGCCCATCCTCCTTCTTAGCCGGTTTCTTCACCTCACTAGTCTTCGCCACCTTCGCTGCAGCCGCCCCAGGTAACTTCAGTTTCGGCGCTACATTATCCGAGCTCGGACTCGGCGGGACTACTCTCAACGGACTCTGGGGTCCCAATTTCCTCGGCGGCGTAGCTTTGACCAATTCCTCCCTCTCATCTTCCTTCTCCGCATCAAATGGGTCTTCTAGAAGCCTACCTTCTTCCTCCGCAACGCCAGATGAGGGTTCGTCATCGTCATCGTCATCGTCTCCCGCCGACTTTGACTCGCCAAAGGGTACGCCGTAGAACCGCGCGATTTCGCTAAGATACGCATCAACCAATTCCGTACTCGGCGTTTCAACACGCAACTTCTTCACCACACGCTCCGCCACACCCTCGCCCTCCATACTCGCCAGCGCAACATCCTTGCCGAACTTCTCCACCAACAGTGCCCTCACTGTATGCATCTCCTTGATTTCTGTGCGCGGCGCGGCGTATATTATACTCCGGACGGCCTCTTCGAGCGCGGGATCGAGCGGGATAGCAGGCGATGTCGCGGTTGCAGGCGACGATTCGAGCAGTTGTGAGCGCGCGAGCAGCAGTTCGGAATAGAGTTCGAGGATCTCATGGAGTTCGGTGGTAATGTCGGAGCGAATGATGTTTTCGACACGTATTCGTGCGGATTGGACCTTGCCGGCCTGTTGCGATGTGATCAGTGTTGTGTTTGTAGTATAAATGTGGATGCCTATAGCTCCATCGCAAAGCACCACATGTTATGAGAAATGACACACCTCCAAAAGCTGCGCCATTTCTCTCCTCTGCTGTTTCGCCTTTGCGCTATCCTTTTGTTGCACCATGCGCAATCTCGATATCGACAACTTGAGCTGTACCTTGAGCTTGGCCTACTGCGCGTTAGCTATCCAGTTCTCTAGCACGCCTCCATCCGTGACAACGCACGACTAACGAAGCTGCCGGCGCCATGATTACTGTCTATGTCGCGAAGGGTGTATGTCTGGAAGAAAGATATGGTGGTGGTGGTGAAGTTTAGTGGCTGAGGATTGCTTGTTGGAAGTGCAGTCGCATCGCGGGACAAGCTGGAACATGGGAGGTGGGATGCATGGCGGGGTCGCTGGACCCTGGTTGTGTGTGGCTGTGCAAACGCGTCGTGTCGCCTCATCTACGCCAGGACACCCAGTACTACTAGCAACCTCTTCACGAGCGGTATCTTGGATAACGATGAAGGTTTGTGGAAGTAACTTCTATAGTTGTTCTCTCTCCATACAATTCAATATACCGTGTTTTCCTCTTTGCAAGGCGTTCAGGCCCACCCCTCCGCGCGGCCGTTCAAACATCCTCTCTTGAACCTGACCTCACCACATACATTCTCCATCTCTTCTTTCCTTGATTCCATACACGTCTTACTCTCATACCCATCTCTAATATCACCAAATCTTCACTTTCAAAATGCCCTCCCAAAAAGCAATATTCTTCGACCTAATGGGCACATGCACCGACTGGCTCTCCTCCCTTCTCCCCCTCTTCCACACCCTCCCCGAGCATCCCTCTCTCCAACCTCCAGAACACAAACTGCGCGAAATGGCACTCGCATGGCGCGCCAGCTTCTTCACCGACATCCACTCTCGTTTCGCCCATAACCTTCCACAAGAAGACATCGACACGACGCACCGCCGCGTCCTCGACCACTTACTCTCTGAGCGCGAAATCGGGTTTGACATTTGGACCGAAGAAGATTGACGAAGTTAGTAGCGCAGTGGCATATCCAAACTCCCTGGCCAGACGTCGTTCCCGCCCTCAATCATCTCAGACAACTTCCCAAATCACCCTTCCCAATCGTCTTAGCAAACAGCACCACACGCCTCCAACTAGACATCGCTACTTCATCCCACATCCCCTTCACACACTCTTCTCCTCGCAACTCCTGGGGTACACCAAGCCCTCCCCACTTATGTACCAGCACGCCATATCGCTCGCCTGCCTCGACCCAGCCGACTGCGTGATGCTCGCAAGTCACTTGTACGATCTCGAGGCTGCCAAGGGAGTGGGAATGAGGACTGTGTATGTGCATCGGAGCACTGAGGATGTTGGTATTAATATCAATTTGGAGGGGGTGCATGGGTATGTGGATGTGTATGTTGATGGGAGGGAAGAGAGGTTGAGGGGGGGTTTGGGGAGGTTGTTGAGAGGTTGGTTGGGATGTGGGAGAGGGGGGAGTGGTGATTGGGGGAAAAGGTTGATGGTTGGTGTTGATATGGTGAGAAGAACGCCGAAGGAGCCCATATTACAGACGCGGAACACTTTGCCCATTAAATCATACCTAGGTGTGTTACAACGCCTGTATGCCTTTGAAGAACCCATTCGCCTGGAGTGCCTGGTTCTCCCGAACAAGTTCCTTCATCCTCTCGACTTGCTGCTTCTTGGTCAAGCCTTGAGTCTCAACCTCGTGCTTCCACTTCGCCAACATCTCTTTGAGCATGCGGCTACCATCTTCGACTTCTTCCTTGCTCGCTTGCACGTAGCTCTCCTCGTGCTTGCCCGAGAAGTCTTCTAGCTCATCTGCCTTGCGCTTTGCCATATTAATGACTTTCTGCGGGAAACGAACCAGTTCAGCAACGTGAATGCCGAACGACTGATCGGAGAAGCCAGGCTCGACTTTGTACAGTAGTGTAACTTCGCGCTTCTTTTGCACGCCGCTGTCGGTCTCGGAAGTACCTTCAGAGATGTGTGCGACGACGTGCAGATTTTGGACCTGCGGGTACGTGTCCACCAGTGCCGTTAGCTCATGGAAGTGAGTTGCGAAGAGAGCGAACGCGCCGATCTCTTTGATAATATACTCTGATATGGCCCAAGCGAGACCGAAGCCATCGTATGTACTGGTACCACGGCCAAGCTCATCAATGATGATAAGGGACTCTTTCGTGGCGGACTTGAGGATGTTGGCGGTCTCCAGCATCTCTGCCATGAACGTGGACACGCCCTTGATCTGACTGTCGCTTGCGCCGACCCTCGCGAGGATGCAGTCAAAGATGGTCAGCTCTGCCTCAGCTGCCGGCACAAAACATCCAATCTGCGCCATGAGTGCGATGACACCGGTCTGTCGAATGAAGGTCGACTTTCCGCCCATGTTCGGACCAGTGATGATAAGGAATTCACTCTCTCCACGTGTCAAGCCGATGTCGTTGGTGATGAACGAGATGTCATCTTGCATTTCCATACATGGATGTCGCGCTTCCTTGAGGATTGTGTTGCCAGTGCCGCGCGGATGCATCTTCGGTCGAGTGTAGGAGGTCGGAGCGTGAACAGAAACATGCGCAAACGCCACAATGACATCGAGATGTGCCAGCACAGCTGCTAGCTTCTCCACTACTGGTACGTACGACGACGCAACCGACACGACTTCACTGACCAGACCCGATTGCGTCCTGTTATAATTCTCTGACAACTGGTCGAACTCTCGCCGCTTGTCTTGCAATGTTGATGTGGTGAAGTATACACCATTCTTCTGTGTCTGTATCTCCTGATACTGCTTCTTCTGCCTGATGCAGCCAGACTCGTTCCGTGTCAGCCGGAAGCACCAGCCATGGACCTTGTGATTCTCTAGGAAGAGCTTCTTCTCGGTGTCTTGGTTCAAATCGTTGCCCACTCGCATGTGCTCCGACTCCATATCGCGCTTCAGCTTGTCTAAACGCTTTCGAATGGTCCGCAGCGACTCGTCAAACTCAGGCTTGATGATGAATTCGTGGTTGTCGAGCGCTTCGATATCAACCGTCGTCTCCACCATGTCCTGGAGTCCTGCGAACGCAGTCGCGTAGTGGCGCAGCTTGTCTGTATATTCTGCATCAAGGGGATCTTTGTATTGCTCGTCCATCACCGACTCGAGGGAGCTGAGGAAGCCCGGCAACCGAATCACCACCTGGTATGCGCGAACAACATCTTCGAGATTGGCGACTTTGCGCTGGAACTTCTTCGCCAGGCGATAGAGGTCAGGTATCGAGCGAAGATGTTCTTCTTGCATGGTCTGCCTCAGCTCGGTGTCGTTTACAAAGGCCTCCACCAGCTGCTGTCGTCGCTCGATATCGTTGACATCCATCAGCGGCTGCTTCAGCCATTGTGCGAGCAATCGGCTGCCTGTTGGTGTTTTGCAGTGGTTCAGCAGGCCATACAAGCTCATGCTTTTGGCGCCGTCGCGAGGTCCAGGCATGAGATTCAGTGCCTTCAGTGCAGCGGCATCCAGCTTCATATATTGCGACAGATCGTGTTGGTATAGCTGGTACTGGCCAAAGTTCGACGAGTCCGACATGACGCCTAGGTATCGGATCAGACAAGCTGCCGCGCCCATGGCAAGCTTTTGGTCTGTCACCGGGAGTGTGCCGGCTGCTCCCTCAGTCTTCAGCAGCCGGGGAAGGTCTTGCTCGATGTCTTTTGTGCTAAAGTCTGCCTGGGCCCGCTCGGCGACGGCGCACCCGCAATTGTCTGCTATTGTCCGCAGCTTATTCAGCTCCACGTCCTTCTTGGAAGGATCAGTTTGAATCAGACACTCCTTCACGCCTAGCTGGATGAGGAGCGATTCGAAGTTCGAGTAGAGGTCATTGTCGAGAAATTCGGTGACACCAAGCTCCCGCACGCTGGCATCCGCAAAACAGACACCCACGCTTCGCGCCTCGGATGCCTTCGCGGTGACTTTGACTGCTAGTATGATGGGGGCGTTCTCGATCTGACCGCCAAGCTCGTCTTCGAGGTCTTGTAGATTTCCCGGTGAGCCCTACAAATCGTTAGTACTGAAGCGACGTCTGCACGCCACAGTGACTTGCCTGCTTGACGATTTTCCAGTCCATGCGCTTGCCTGACGACTGCCATATCTCTATTCTCTTGCCGAGTCTGAAGAGTGCGTCTCGTAACAAATTTCGGTACACCATGAGCGTCATGGTGACAGATTCGAGGCCTGGATCTCGTCCCAGCTTTCTGATAACGGCGGTAGTCTTGTACACCTGTGGATGCTTAGCATGCACCACCTTCGCTGAAGCATTCGGTCGCTTACTGTATTTGCAATGAATATGGCATCGTCGCCGTGGGCGCTGTAGTAGTCGCCACGGTCGAATATGCGTATCGTATCATCATTCTTCTCGGGGAGATTGCGGAAGAACTTGCAGAACCCCGACTCGTCCTCCTCGCGCATCTCTGGTCTCGACGCCATCTTCACTCGGTTCTAGTCTGCAATGAAAGGAACGTGAAACAGAAGGAAAGCAATGTGGTGAAGTTGAGGAAGCGTGATGCTGCTGGCACTTTCGATCCGTGCTTCAATTGGCAGTCGCGTCGACGCGACACGCTAGTCCCAGAATGACGCTAAATGGATACGCTATGACCACCGCTTCTTTCGCCGCTCTTGTCTTCGCTTTCCGCACACTTTACTACAAAGGCTACTTTCTCACACCATGATCGTGCTTCTCATCACCTTCGAGTCAGGAACCATTGAGAACCACATGAGGTCGACAAGTGGACACGCCAATGTCAGCCACTGCATCTTCCTTGCTCGTCACCTTTTCCAATTCTCGGTAATGGCCGATGAACGCGATATGCAATAGAACGCTCGGAATGGCTGCAAACTTGCGTAGCAAACACCAGAATGTCGCGCCACTCTTGAAGTCGGTGCTTCGGACAACGATTTGATTAATACTCTGCACGGCATATTGTGCAAGCAGTGCTAGATCATGGCTGCAATGGAGGAATCCATTGTCCGGCCGCACATGAAATGGGTCCACCTACAACGAGATATGTGCGCGCCAGAAGAGAGTGTCCTCGTCGTCAAAACCTCTGAATAGCCTTAAGCTTGTTGTTGTCAGGTAGCTGCATTTGGCTCATTAAATTCTAGAGGCCAGGTTAGAGTGGTTCGAGACATCGCTGACGAAACAAGGTCGAGGCTGCGCTAAACACAAACAATAGAGATGTTCTTCGTTCGCCGTACCAGTGTTGGATCGGATGCCAGTGCGTACCGGTATATGGTGGCCGGCAAATAGCTGTTAGCATTATGGCTGTGAGCGTCGTGGGATTTGTGGCGCCATGACGTGGCCTTCCGTTTTACAGTCGGTCCGCTCCGTTTTGCCCTGGCCCAAGGCTTAGCAAAGCTTCTATTCGCAACGCGCCTCGGCCATCATCCGTGTAGAACCTAGTCGCAATCTACGCCAGTAGCCGATTGCGTCGGCACATCACCATGGATGGACTGGTCGCAATCTCTTCGGCCTCATTATACGCGTCTCGAAGCCTGCGCAACGCACTCCGGGGTCGTCATGTCTTGCGCATGCTACTTTTGTGCATGCGAACACTTTACGGCGCGTACATAGTCAATAGACAAACTCCGAGTGTACACTGCACCAGTTGCAATTTGACTAGTTCTTTACAAACATTTCTTCGTCATGCCTCGTCTTTCAACACTATCGTTGGCTGCTGCACTTGCGTCTCCCATCATCGCCGACTCACATTACTTCAATTCGGGCTTCTTTTCAGGTTCCACGATCGTCGGCGTCGAGTTTGATGACACGACAAATGCCTTGACCTTGAAGCAGAACATTTCCACCAAGGCTTCATCGGGGTCGAAATGGATTGCTTTAGATGTCAGTACTTTGATCTCCACCATTAGATACTACAGCTACTGACCCTCTATAGCAACAAAAGAAAAACCTCTATGTCGGCACGACAGGCGCCTTCCAATCATACGCCATCACCGGCAACGGCAGTCTGGAATACTCGAGCGAAGTCGCACTCTCATCAGCATGCTCAAACGCAAACTTCATAACAGCAGCCTCAACCTCGCCATACACCGTCTTCGGCACCGCATACGGCACTGGTTGTCCCACCGAAGCCATCATGGTCGATGCTGACGGCGTGCTGCACTCCAATACCGCCAACTTTACATACAGCAACTCTTCCGGTGTCCACGGCACTGATCTCAGCCGCGACAATGCATTCTTGTATTCTGCTGACGACATGGGCAATGCAGTCTGGGTGCACTCATTGGATGCAACGACAGGCGCCGCGGAAGAGCTTCAGTACTTGGCTGCACCAAGCGGCGCGAATCCGAGACATTTGGCAGTTCATCCAAATGGATTGTGGGTATATGTGATTTACGAAGAAGCGAATCAGCTCGCAGTGTACAAGCGCGACAATGAGACGGGCTTGTTGACAGACATAAACTCAACATACTTGCTCCTTCCGGAATGTAAGTCACCCCGGCATCCGTTATACTGCAAAAGTCAGGTTCATATTAACTCACTTGATTCAAAGCATTCACAAACTCCACCTCATACTGGTCCGACGAAGTCAAGTTCTCCATCCCCTCCTCTTCAACTACCAACACCACTTCCCCCGCCTATCTCATCACCGGCACCCGATCTCATTCCACCAACGCGACAGGCTTCGTATCCGGTTTCATCCTGGACCCCTCTACAGGCGCCATTTCGTCCCAGTCCTTCCTACTTCCGACTACAGCGAGCGGCGGATCAGCGAATGCGGTAGCCCCGGCGCCGTTTGATGAAAGGTATTTTGCGATTACGGATAGTGCGGCGAGTACGATTGAGATGTGGAGGATCGATGAGAATGGGTTGGGCGCGGAGAGCGTGGCGAGGTTGGGGTTAGGGAATGGGCCAGCGAATGTGGTTTGGGTTAGCTGAGAGTCCTTAGGGTGTCGAGACATGACATGTTTTGGAAACGAAATTGACCGGTGCATACCTGCCTTGCGATAGGGTCAGCGCAGCTGTAGCAATTGTTGGACGGTAAAATGAGTAATAGACTCCAGTGAAGCTCCTCGCTCGAGAGTCTCGCTTCCCTTGGGCCAGGAGTTGGGGACGAATGGCGAGCCTTGTTTTGTACTGCATATGTAGCTTCCAAGACCCAGGATGAATGATTCGCCATGTGTTCTCGGTACGCATACGGCAGTAATCGAAGCCAGTTGGCAAAGGTTGTTGAGGAGGCGTAGCAAACGCTAACCCGACATGGTCATCGCAGTGAAACATGCGGCAACTCAACCGAACAACTATGACTTTGGAAATTCGCTGTTGGTCCGGCTTTGCAATGCTTTAGACAGCAGCTTGGACATTTACATTACCAACCACTGCAAATTTTGTTTTAACCAAATTGTACAGATGAGATTCTCTCGACAAGGTGGTACAGGAACGCTTCGAAGACTGACTGCATTCTAAATGATACAAAATAATGACACTCCACTCTAGTCCATCTTCCGACCCTCATATTCAGACTGTCAGCGAGGCACTAACTTTCAAATTTCTTGAACTAGCCCCCACCCAGAACTATACTGCCCCCTCTCAACCTTCCACTCCTGCGCCCCCGTATCCCAAACACTCAAATCCCTCCTCCTCAGCTCAAACGCCGCCGTCTTCGTCTCGCCCGGCTGCAGGTCCACCTTCGCAAACCCGCGCAGCTGGCGCACCGGCTCTTCTGCCGCAGCAGGGAACTCGACGTACAATTGCGCGACTTCTGCGCCGGCGAGGGAACCGGTGTTCGTGATGGCAGAAGAGGCGGTGGCCACGATGTCCCAGAGATCTTCGCGACCGCCGACGGCGAGGGAGCCGGAGGCATATTCGTTGGTAAGATTGGAGGCGGCCGAGGAGATGCTGAGGTAAGTGCCGTATGAGAATGTAGTATAGCTCATTCCAAAGCCAAACGCGTATGCGGGTGTCTTGTTCTGCTGGTCAAAGTACTTATAATCAATGAAATTGCCCTCAGTAAAGTTCAACTGCAAGTCTTCACAGATTTGTACGTTCGCATCGTAGTCGGATTCGTTCTTGGCAATTGTATGCACGAGGTTACCGCTGGGGTTGACGTCGCCGAAGAGCGCGTCGTTGATGGCGTAGCCGGATTCTTGGCCTAGTGGGCCGCCGTACAGAATTGCGGTGACGTTCTCGTGCGAGTCCCATTGCGCGAGGAGGCGAGGATCCACGGTGTTGACGACGACGATGGTGTTGTTACATGTGTCTGCGACGGTGTTGACGAGGGTGTCTTGTCCGGCGTTGGCAAGTTCATCGCGGTCGCCGCCTTCGCCGGACCATGCGTTGATGAAGACGATGCATGCGTCTGAGTTCTCGGCGATGCCGGTAGTGGTTTCAGAGATCTCGGTGCCCGCGCCGTCGCTGATCACCATGCCGCCGGAGCTGCTGACGATAGTGTTGTTCAACCACCACTTCAGCATGAAACCGTCCTTGTGGGCGCGCTCGTTGAAGGCTTGGAAAGGGGTGATGAGATATGTAGCAGATGACATGGCGCTGCCACCGATCTGGGACATGTGGCCATCCATGGTGGAAGCGACGCCAGACTGGACAGTCAAAGCTGTGTTGGGGCCGACAACGCGGGGAGCAGCGTGTGTGCCAAAGATTGAGATGACCTTCTGAGACTTGGTCAAAGGCAGGGTTTTGTTCGTGTTCTTGAGCAGAGCGATCGAGTTCTGGGCGTATTTGCGTGCAAGGCTGGCGTGGTTTGCGCGCACGTCGACGTTGTCGGTATAGCCGGCGTGCGATGGGTAGCTTTCGTCCTGGCTGTGCTTGAAGTATCCCATCAAGTTGCGGATGACCATGTCATTCAATCGAGCCTCGGTGAAGCTGCCGTTCGAGATGCCAGCACCAAGGGTGGTGTTGCTCCAATATGTTGACGAACCATAGTCCAGCCCAGCAGTGGCAGAGCCGATACCAGTCTTCTGACCTCCTGCATCTGGGCTCACGAAGCCGATGAAGCCAAGCTTGGCTTTGAGATGTTTTGATAGCGTCTCTTGGTTCTCGCAGCCGTATGTGCCGTTAATGCGATTCATGGAGCACATGACAGCGCCAACGCCAGCTTTGATTGTGTCGTAGAAGGGCGCAAGGTAGGTCTCGTGGAACGCCTTGTCATCGATCGAGACGCTGTAGGCTTCGGAGGATGAAAAGTCGAAGTAGTGTTGCTGGCAGCTTGGCGACGCTTGTTGCTTAGAGGAGTACCTCCTGGAGCGCCATCAGTAGAATTGCCTCCAGCACCGCCTTGACCGCCACCCATGCTTCCGCCCATACCACCACTCGACCCCTGTCTATTCGTCTCGTGTTCATTCAAAATGAAATGCTTAGCTCCGGAAATACATCCTGCCTTGTTCATGCCCTCCACGAGACCGCCACTCATGATGCCAGAGAAGTACGAGTCGGGTCCATACGTCTCGGCGCCTCGTTTGCCCCAAGGAGAGCGTCCAAGGGGCTGAACAGTGGGTCCATATCCGACGTTGACGCCCTTGCCTTTGAACTCAGCACCAAGCGCTTGGCCTTGTTCGATGATAAAGTCCTTGTCCCATGTCATAGCAATCGAAAGGGGAGCCGGCCAAGCAGTGACGAAGTAGTAGTTGATCGGATTAGAAGATGAGTCGAGCTTGTTGATTGTCACATTATTAACAGTTCCACCGGTGATGATGGAAAGCTTATCGGAGGTCGACAAGGAATTGACAAAAGCAGTGGCTTTGTCGTACGCATCTTGCCAGTCCCCAAGCTTGACTTTGACAAAGTGTTAGTAAGAAGAGTGCAAGGATAATGCGTTCCGATTGTGGGAAGTGTTCGACTTACTAGTACCAGAGCTCAGGATGGCCTCCGTGTAGTTCGACTCGACAGCTGCGTTTACCGCGCCGCCAATGTACAGTGCGGCTAGAAGCCAAAGATCTTGCCTCATTTTAAAACTTCGATATGGGGAAATGTTAACCCAGAAAGTGAAGTTCAATATACAAACAATGAAAGGAGAACGAGAAGCGAATGACTTATGGTTCAAGAAAGCCGAAGAACCGACACTGGAGTATACCGAGTCTGCTCATTGTGACGACTCAAGCTATATGAAGCGCACGAAATTGCCTGTGCCCAGATAAGCATACCAAGCTTTGAGGCTCAAGTCATGATCCAGCCATCTGGTGACGATGAGGCTGACGAGTACCGCGTCCTCACGGCAATTAGTTTTTCACCGTGGCACACCGCAGTGGAGTCGGCGAAAATGAAGGATGGCATTTCTGCGCGGCCAGCGACTGAAACATGCTGGTGTGTTGGTTGTCGTGATGGGTTTGTTGTTTTAGCGCCAACGGCTGTGTATGCTGGCGGGGACTAGGGTGGATCGTGATAGTGCACACCCGAAGTGCCGCCGGGAATCGATCGGATAGTGTCGTGAAGGTACTTAAGATCACTTCGTCATCGTGAGGTTGTCCGCAGGACACGCGATTCCACTGAGATCGCTACCAAGCTTGCTGATGAAGCCAGACTTTGGGAGGTTGCCTGCGCCTTGTCAGTGACATATTCACTCGTTATTCATGAGCGATAGGCAACAAGTTACGGCGGTCATTGAAGCGCACGTTGCGACGGCCGCAGATCTATCCAACTCGCTCGACGCCAGCTGTTGGCGCGATCCCTTCGGCGTGCTGAGATAATGCTAGCCATCGTGGTGGTTAGATTATGAGTGCGGTCAATGCCTGCTAGCTGTGCACCATGTCAATAGATCAAAACAAACTATTGCCGGCGTTGCCAACGCCAAAGTACCATGTTCTGAGGGCATATGAGAGTGACGAATGCCTTGACTCAAGGGAGAAGGGAGCCGGCCAACCACAAAGATGCCATACCAGACAATATTTCCGGAGGAGCTTTGAAGGGAAATCGTCAAGCATGTCTGTGCCTGGGATCGCCACACTATTGATGTAGGCCATGAGCTTCTCAGTCTTCGCTCTATTCGCAACGATGCCAAAGGCTCTATTCGGGAAGCCCTCTTCAAGCATCCTGTCATCTGGGAAAGTGAACTACACAAGTGCCTGCGAGCTTATATTCTGATGCCCTAGCTTGCGCAGGTCACAGAAGAGCTGAAAATCATCATCAAGATACCTGACGTGACGTGTCGTCCAGGCTGGCAATACATCAATGGCACATTTGGTAATGCCGAAACTATCGAGGCGATCCAGGAGAAGAGCTAGGGCTTTTTTTATCGGCAAAGCTTCGTTGACGACCTTGCAAGGATGGATTGGTGCGCATGTTTGTGTCTCCTGCTCTTGTTGCCGGCACATCTGAAGCATTTGACCTACTCCGGGTCGGCAGGGAAGTCGGACATACTCTCATGTCTCGCTCTAAAACGCCGCGATAATTGGTGCTTTGGGTCCGAATTGGCCATCACCCAGGTCACTCTCCCAAAAACTGGCCCGTCCCTCTGCTTGGGATCGAGCCAGCGGTGCAGATATCCTTCCCGAGTTGGATCTCAAGTTGAGAGTCTGAGAGTTCTGGGCTCACTACGTCTCAGTGACAGTGCGCCTATGGGAATGCCCGCCAATCCACCACTCGCAACTCTTCAACCTTTCCGGAGTCTCAACTAGCTAGTCGTCCCGTGCAATGCTCTGGTAGGTAGTCCACATTGCCGCCGACCATGGGGAAGTCTCTAGCAGTGGGGGCCTGGCTTCCCGTTGTTTCCACTCGGGAGTTTTCCGGCGACCTTGAACGAGCTCCACGTTCTTTTCGTGGATTGCCCACTCGATCTTGCCCTGATGCCATAGTTAGAAACCCTGATGCATTGGAACTTGATGCCCATGGCACTTCGTATGATCGTTTTGTACCTCTGCGGAAAGTCCCAAAACTTCTCTTACTTGGTGTCGGCTGCCACGGAGAGAAATATCGTGATACGCTGCCATGACAGGGGAAGGTGTAGCCCATGTGTGTGAACCTGAAACCACACTCCAGATCGTGCAGAGGTAATCTACATTCGGTACAGAACTACGTGAATGTGTATCGTTAGAGATTACTATAGAAAGAGTGAAGCTCTAGTTGGGCTCAAGTTATCCTCCAAGTCAGGCACGTGCTACCCGAAGGTGTCTTACAACAGCTCCCACGACAGGACAGGGGAAAAACGATCGAGGGTATGAACTTCCATTTCATTCCGAACGCGCATCAATGATAATCGATAGACCTCCTTGGTTGTGGGACATTGCATCAGTTTGGCGCCGTTGGGCTCCATGTCGTAAGCGCTTTGCCTGGCAGTTGCAGGCGGTCGCTCTGAGCTGTCCGAAGTACACGACAAGTCATCGTGAGACTCTCGAGTTCAACTCATCAACCATCGGAATGTTCATATATCATATGTTGTGTGAAGAGTCTACCTCTTCGAAGGGCAGCTCTCACCTTAGGGTATGTCCTGCGTCGGATCGATTTGACTGCCAGCTAAGCCAGCGATCCTTGTCTTGCAATGTGAAGTGCCGGCCTTGATGCTCGGGTACCTGAATTAAGGTCCTGTTCCTGAAGTGAAGCATCGATATCCTTGTTGCGATGGCTCAGAAATAGGCTGCGTCGTTTCATTCATAGATTAGCGGATATTTTAGTCCCGCCCGTTGAAGGTCAAGACGATCGTTAAGTTGGGGTCATGTTCCAAGAAGTGCGTCGCTCAATGATGAACGCCATATCGTCCCCGGATTTCGACCATAATGTGTGGTGTTATGTGTCCTGCGCACGAGCACCGCAGAAAGTCTGAAGCTCAACGCCCGGCTAAACCCGCGCTAGCGGCCGCGGCACAATGACGTCAAGCTCCTTCAGACCGCTCACAGCTCACGATGTGAAACTTGCGGTCAGCACGCTCCATGATGCGGGCAATATCGAGCAATCAGATGCTGTGCTTTTCATGCACTGGCGATCTTGCGACACGCGCCGCTCAGGCGCCCGAGGCACGGTAAATGAGTTCGTGAGACCAGTGCGTCATTGCACCGAGGAGCGGCATTTTACTTCTTCTCCTTCTCCCCGCATCCGTCTTTCGACGTGCTCATCTCTGGAACTTTGCTCACGTGCGCGAGTCGAAAGGTAGCGCTTGCTTGTCAGTCTTAGCTGAGCGGGCGTTGAGTGCATCTTCCTAGTTCATTATATCCATCTCCGGTTTGTTCGACACATTCACAATATAGAAGCATACTGTGGGCCCGCACGCTCCTCCCTACGCCCATTATGAATTACGCATCATGGATCGAGGAGAAGAACCTCAAGGTAAAGACTCCGATGAAGTTCTTGTGAGTTATACCGACAACAGTGCTAGAAAACTTTCATCATGGCCACGTTGGCTTCAACCCTGGTCGGTACTTTTACGGCGTCAATGGGTTTGTACGACCGGGTCTCGGATAAGCGCCAACAACATAAGCAACAAAAACGCGACACGAAGCAGGATGGAGACATTAAGCAGCTCAAAGAGGAATTTGAGAAGTCACAGAAGGCCGCCGAGGAAAGACAGCGAGAAATCGATCGTCTCAGGAATGGTGAGGGCAACGACAATCGGAACAACAACAATAACAACGGCGGGGGAAGAGGCAGGAATGACGATGTTGGTTACAATCTGTCAAGGGATGCAATGATGATTCAGAGAATGTATGAGGATGGCTTCAGTCGATATGGCCAGAGGTTCGCCATGGGTGACAGTATGTCTTCGATTCCCCGACCTCAGAACATTTGCTAACAACAGCAACAGCCATCGCGGAGAATCAGATGCAGGCACAAATCATATCACTTCAGCAGACAGTGATCAATGTACTGCAAGACGCTCTCAACAATGACCGCCAACTCACACGTGCCGACCAAGCTAAGCTCATCGCCGCCTCCAATGCCGCGCGAGACAACTCTCTCCACGTACTAGAACAAGCGCAACAACGAATGTCTTCAGGCAGCTCGGTTCGCTCCGCATCTCCACAGCGTTCAATAGCCCCACCGAAACGCGCATCGACCGCCATCATGGACGCACCCGACCAGCTCTTCTGCCGATACAGCCTGGATCTACAGTATACACCCAACAAGCCGCTCGCTGCGTCATTCGCACCGGGTGGATCATGTCAATGCCCCGCATGCGGCGTTCCACTCGACGTGACATCCGAAGACTTCTGGATGATCGGCAAGCGTACGCCCGTCGTCGTCTTCGAGAAAGGCTACGAGACTGAGATCATGGAAACACGAGAGTTCAGACTCGGTCAGCGCTTCGTGCTCAAGTGCCACACACCTGATGGCGAGTACGCATGCACGATCTGCAACAAGAATCGGGACGTCGATGCGATCTGCCGGACGGTGGACAGCTTGGTCAAGCATGTTGGTACATTCCATGACGTGAATGAACTGGATCGTGAGATTGATCTGAAGGAGGTCAAGGTTGACACGAGGAGATTGAGCTTGCCGGCGCCACCTCCCAGTCCGCCGCACGGTATGCGGAGAGAAGAATTTGATCTCGCAGGCTACCGGTAGCGACTTAAGGTCATTCTTTCTTTCTTGCGCGGGCACTTTTGGGTGAGCGAGGCGTTTGGAAGCACATCACGAAGTTTTGGGCGATATATACGGTTGCATTTCACGATTCTCCTTCTCATGGTCACGATGTACGAATAAACGACTTACGAATGCAATGCTACTCAATCTTGAAGTTGCAACATTGTTGCACACACCACTGGAATTACACTGGCGTATCTCACTTCCAAAGGACTGATGCCACTCAAATATGCCGCGAATCGGATACTAGGACGACCAGACCGCACTGCAGCTATACACAAGGCTATCGTACTCATGCCCCTGCACAGATCAGCCCGATCCGGCGCAGGCACACAGGCACACGAGCGTATTGAGACAAGCTTTGCCCTGCTTCTACATGGCTAAGCGCCGATCATCAAAGCTTATCTGGACGTCTTTGTTGTGGTCAGGCTGAAGAGTCTCCGGCGAGGAAGGAGCGTGCCGGCTTCCGTGGTCCGTGCGCGGGGACGTCATTGTTACTTCCTTCTTCAAAATCATGGCCGTCCATGCATCGACGACAACGTCGATCAGAGTCTCTATAGAACGCTCAGCGTATCACGGCCAGGCATTGTACGAGATTTGGTGGGCGATTACTGGGAAGGAGCTGGGCTGGCACAGCTTTCCGCTCAAGGATACAGTGCAATGACAAGGCTTAAGATATCGGTCAAGATCCGGGACCAGCTCCAGGGTGGAGCTTCACGCCCTGGTATAACAGGCGCTGCAGAAAAGTATGATCCCGAGCTGTCATACTGCGTATTGGCTCTTCACGAGCTATGTTTTGTCATGGCCCATCACTGACGCCGAGTTCACGATTACGAACACCTTGAAGTGGAGAGCATTGATTGTACTAACGGGGCGTTATCACTAGGGACGTCCAACGGTAGATTCTCTCCTAAAGTTATGCCGGTACCATCACGTACATGATTCTATACGCTTCAATGGTTGGTAGTTGGTATATATACGCACTACTGGTAGGGTGTACGTTCTCTTTTCTTCAAAAACTCCCTGACAGCACACCACGATCGCACACTGTTTCGCATCTATATCAACAATATACTATCATACACCTAAGAGCCTCGGCAGTGCCAACAGCTTCTTGTCCTATTTGTTCACCCTGCCCGTCAGGCTGATTTGCCTTTTCGACCGTGACAACCAATATCGACACACAACCTGCCTCCCAAGAAAGTATATCCAAAGAAGGCTATTTGCTGGCCAGAAGCGGGTAGCATCCAAATATCCTGAGACTGACAATGCTCGGTCCAGGCGCCCCCCTACACAGAGTTGTCAACAAGCAAGCCAAACAAGCCAGAGCCTCCGGCTTGGCTTGGCTTGGTAATTTGCGGATCATGGCTTGGATTGGCTTGTTTAGTAAGCAGATTTTGAGCGGCTTGGATTGGAAGCTTGGTTGGCTTGTTAGGCTTGTTACTAAATACAGTAATTACTCTTGGTGTTAAGGCTCGCTACCCCAACTGCCTAAGTCATACAGCGCCTCTAGCTCATTGTCTGTAATTGCTACCTCTAGCGCGCTTTGCTCACTGCTAAAGCCTGCTGCTCTCCATCGTCGTACGCACTGTATAGCTGCTAGGAGCTGGGTTGAGATCTTGCGTTGGCGAGGCTCTAAAAGGTCGCCAAGCTCGCTAAACATGCGCTCACACTCACAGCTTGAGGCTGGGATAGAGAGGACGTCAAGTGCAAGCCTGCTAAGGTTAGGATATTGATCGCGTATAGATGCCCAGTACTGGATTGGATTAGTGCCTTTTAGCGCCTGTGGCTCACAGCGTTTCTACTTTTCAAACTCGTCTTCCTTAACGTCACTAGCGCTTAGGTTGATAAGGCTGTTAATTGCGTCGTCAAGGCTGTTAGAGGCAACCTGAGGGCGCTTTAATAGGCGCGGCACAGCCTTGTATCCTGCCCACAGGGCTTGAAAGGCAGCGTTGTTTGTCTCAAGCCAGCTAGGCTTGTCAGCCTAGGCAATGTCGCACCACGTTTTGTAGTATGGGTGGAGGATTGTAGCAGCGTAGTACGCAGGTGAGAGGTCCAATTTGCTGTAATAGTTGTTGCCCTTTGCCCACCCAGCTCGCAGGTTGATGTAAAGGTGGTCTTCAGGCGCCTCATCATGCGCGTTGTAATTGACGTTGCTGTATGCTTGTACTCGGTCCTCATAGAAGTTAAGGAGCTATTCACGACTAGAATAATCTTAAAAATAGCGCCAAAGTTGCCACTGCTGCCGCGGCCTTTAAGGCGGCTTGTTGCATCTTTAAGCGGCTTCAACACCTCCATTTACTCTGTTATCACCTGCCAATCTGCAGCTGTAAGGCCCTCTGATCGCATCTAAGGCTGCGCATCAGGCAGATTATTACCACGAGATCGAGCATACGTGTCCTCATCTTGCACCTGTTGTATGTGACTGTTGGCGTACGCGTTAACGGCAGGTTGCAGCTCAACTGCGCGCTTAAAGCACTTGTAGTATAAGTTCCAGCGGGTGGCGTTTAGTTTGACAGGTTGGAGGATCTTGCAGCCGTGTTTAGACGCGTCAGCAGGCAGGTCGCGATAGGCGAGGCGTTGGAAGTGGGCAAATTGCGCGTATTGTTGCAGTATCTTGATATAGTTGATGACAGCCATAAGTACGCCTAAAGGCCCTTTGCGTCGCCACTCATCTATAAACGCACTCTTGTCTGCAAGCTCTGCTGTGTCGTTGTCGTACGCGTCTTTATCCTTGCCCCAGAGGATTGTTGTACCAATAAGATTTAGTGTGTGAGGTCCGCAACATAGGCGACAGTAGATTGGGTTGAAGTTGAGCTTCTATCTAATTGCAGCGACAGCAGAGTCGTTGTTTAACGCGTTGTCAAGCACAAAGTACCCAACTTTGTCAGAGTGGATGCCAAACGCCAGCAGTGTCTTGCAAACGATCTCAGCCATATGCTTACCGCTGTGAACACCAGTTAGCTGAGGCAGCGCAATAGGCAAGTCAACAAGCTTGCTATTCTTGTTGACAAAGTGCGCTACAATCCCTAAGAAGCCTCTTATGCCGCCTTTAGTCGTCCAGCCGTCAAAGCTAATGTAGATTTTGCTCAGCGCATAAGACAGCTCCCTGACAACACGCGGCTTAATGTGCTCGTATAGGCGCATTATAAAAGTTCAGACGCTGTTGTGTAACGTCTATAGCGCGCACTCTGCTTGTGGGTTAGCTATTGCAATAACGCTTCGAAATGCTTTTGACTCAAACTTAGAGATAGGGTGGTTGTTCTCAAGAAGCCAGCTGACAGCTGCAAGTCTGAAGGCTTGAATATTGAAGCCAGCAAGCTCATTAGCAGCCTCCTGCGTGACTTTCACCTTGCCTTCTTTTACTGCGCGCCAAATCAGTATTTCAGTGCTGACTGTTGTAGCTTTACTAGGCGCTTGTTGATTGTGACCGCGTCTCTTCTCCTCTAAGTGGCGAGCAGCTGCTGAGGTTGACTTTGACGTCTCATACGAGCCGCGGCAACCAGCCTCAATCATCCTATGCTCGTGGCAGTACCGGCATATAAAGAAGATCCGATCTGGGTTCTTATGAAGCGCAACGCAATAGCTATGTAAGAAGACCCAGCTCTTGCGCTTAGCAGACGCTACTGGCTTCTGAAATTGAGGCAGACGCGTCTAATCAATGCCAGTAAAGTCGTCCGCAAGATCTGCGTTAAGAGCCGAATCGTTAGGCTCATCAACTGCTACTGAAGAGGCTATTGTTGCTGCCTCGCTGCCCTCAACAGGCGCAATGATTGCAGCCTCAACCCGTGTCTCTCGTAATTGCGACTCAAAATCGGAGGCCTGGGACGCTTCTACCAGGGCTTTACGGGGCGATGGCCTAGGCAATGGCCTAGGAGACGGCTGGGGCGACGATGGCTGGGTATTAATGTGTATAGGCTGGCTAGCGGAGCCTTTAGCGCGTTTGTTTAACCTGGCAACGGTGCCAGAGACGCGTCTTTTGAGAGGCATAGTAGCAAGAGAAGCAGCAGTAACAACACCAACAAAAAGGTCGCGATAGCTTGATGATAAGCACACAACAGTAGCGTTGTGCATAGCGCGTGGAGGCAGGCGAACGCGACTAAGGGCAAAAACAAGGATAGGATAGATTACTAGGAGCGGCAAAAAGAAAGCCGTAGCCAAACATCTGAGCTCCTAGAGGCTCGGACCCTGCGCCTTTGCCTGCTAGCAACACTAAAAAATTATCGTGAGATTGCTTGCCCTGCAATGCCAACAGCCTTATTTTTACCAAGCTAAACAAGCCAAACAAGCAAGCTGACACCTTTGGCTTGGATTGACTTGTTACTTCCACCCTTTTCGGCTTGCAAGCGGCTTGCAAGCGGCTTGCTTGTTGACATGTCTGCCCCTACACAAGCGCTCCGAGCATCGGCACCTCGCCAAGCGGGGCCTTCCATCATGCAGGACCACAGCAGGCAGCAAGACAACAAGCAGCCAGAGTTTCCCCACCAACTCCACCTAGCAGCGCTGAGCATTCATGGCGGTGCTGTCGATGTGTGAAGGCTAAGAGGGGTGAGTGGCGCCACGGCATTGCTATCGAAAAATGTCTGACTCTTACATCACGACCCGGCGCTCTGGGAAAATAATATTGCCATCATTCGCGCGACCACAATTGTACTATAAGTCAACTTGCCCCTGATGTTCTCGAGCCCGATAGAAATAAAAAGATATGGTATTGTTGCCGCTGCTGGGAGAAAAGTCGTCCTCCTCTGGGTGCTTGGGATGAGGCGTTTGGGACGTGCCGAAACCACACAAAGGATGCATCAATCATAGGCGGGGAACTGTGTCAGCACAAGAAGTGTGGGAATGTGTAGAGGAACAAGCTGGTGGTCCGTCTGCGGGGAGACAGGCAACTAGTCATACTGACTTCCAGCCCTCGCAGAGAGTATCTCAACTCGGTCCTGTACTATCAAACTCCCCATTCGCCTCCACATTCTGTGCAGGCGCCTCCAAGTATATCATCTGGGCAAACCCTCGCTCCTAGAGGTCGAACACACAGTCCACGACCACCACAGCAGCCCAATGCGACCTGGTATTGCTGTCAATGTACCTTCCTGAGCGATATCACCCCTCAATGGGATGCCCCTTCATCGAAAAGCGACTGCCCTCGTTCCCGCAGAGATGGAAGTTATTGCGGCCATAAGCGCTGTTCCACTTGCACGAACACCGCTCCGCACAAGCCAGCACCTCCAGCACAGCAGCAAGACTGGCTGCCAACGGAACAAGTCAACCCTGGTTGGTGATGCTGTGAGTGCTCCCACTATCGATCGACAACCCCGCGGTGGAATGAACCGATAGCGCTGTCGAAGGGAGAGTGCGTTCGTGATCGTACGGACCACAATCACTGTACGCATCGAAGATGTGTAGGTTGCAAGAGGCAGCCATAGCCAGAAGTCACTTACCGGTACTGAACGAGTTTAACAACCGCGTGCATCCCAAGTTATCCCTACGCTCACTGACAATGACCTAAAACTTCGCTTCAAAACGCAACATATTTCTTGACATCCAAAGGCTTGACAAGGAACTGTAGCGAGATGTGATTGCGCATTGAGGAATGTTGGGTGCATGGGCAAGAGAAAGCGCGGAGAGCTACGTACAATGACAACAATTGACAAATTTACAGGCTGTCGCCCTTTCGAAATACTTGCTGACTTCGTCCCGCCAGAGCACCAGTCTGCAATGCTGAAATAATGCACGCCAATTTCGGTGAAATCACCTACCAATGCTTTTCTATTACGGTCAGCAAATGACGTACTTCATACTAAATCGACAGTTTAGTGATCGTAGTGTGCTCGGTTCGGGCCTCGGAATCGCAGGTTTCCGCAACAGCAAGCTACGTTTCTGATTGGCGCAGCACCGGCACCTAGTCACCCGCATTCAGGTTTCCCACGCTAGTTGCACTATCATCAGCTTAACCTTTTGTAGATCGAAACTGCGAACATGTAACGGAGCATGAAAGACATATAAATTGACCATCGTTGGGCGTATGAGGATGCTTCGGTACCCATTACTACGTAAAAAGCAACATGCGTATGAGCGACACGAACCTGCCACGTCGGCCTGGGATGCTTGGACGACTTATCGACCGTATCTTCCTATGGTATTTGAACTTTCCGCCTGAACGATGCAACTACACCACCAAAAGCGTGCGAATCCCGATCTTCAATGGTCTCGGTCGCATCGAGCTTGCCGGCGACCTGCTTCAACCAATATTGCCCGAAGACGCAAAACCAATCGGCACCATTCTCCAGACTTGTCCGTATGGTCGCGGCTTCATGTTAGGGTTGATCCCACGTGCCTTTGCAGCGCGAGGATACCAAGTGCTTTTCGTCAGCTCGCGCGGTACTTTTGGCTCTGGTGGCGATTTTGATCCTTTTCGTGATGAACTCGAAGATGGACGGGGCGTGGTGAATTGGATGCGCGAGCAGTCGTGGTATACTGGAACTTTCGCAACGATTGGAGGATCGTATCTTTCGTTCACTCAATGGGCGTTGCTCGTCGATCCGCCCAAGGACATGCTGGCCGCTGTGACGACGGTCAGTCTGCACGACGCTTCACGTGCGCCGTGGGAAACTGGCGCCCTGAATCTCGACATTGTGAGATGGGCAGAGCAGATTGGAAAACAAGAAGAATCGTCATTTTCATGGAAGGCCTGGACTCGACCGAAATTCGAGCCTGTTGTTCGCAGCCTACCTCTAGCGCAAAATGTTCGCAAGTATCTCGGCCAGGACTGCAAGTTCGTGGACAACATCATCACAAAGTCGGACTTGCGTGATCCGTACTATACACCAATGCAGCTGGACCAGGCATTGGAACGCGCTAACATCCCAATTCTGATTATCACAGGTTGGCATGATATCTTCCTCGAGCAATCAATAGCCCAGTATATGCGACTGAAAGAAAGAGGATGCAATGTCGCATTGACGAGTGGAGCGTGGTCGCACATCAAATGCGCTTTCAGTGCGAAGGCGAGTCGCGAATGTTTCGACTGGATTGAAGAGCACGTTGGAGGCATAGCTGAGGCAAAGCGCAAGTCACCCGTGGACTACTTCGTGACCGGCTCGAAAGGTTGGAAAAGTGTGGCTGCTTACCCACCACCCACTACATCAGCGACATTCTACCTCGCACCAGATGGGCATCTGGGACCTGAGCCTGCATCAAGTGCTCCAGCATCGGCAAGCTTCATGTTCGATCCGGCCGACCCTACGCCAACCATTGGAGGCAACGCACTCCTCTCGTTTGGCACAGTGAATGACAGTGCGCTTGCGAAAAGAAAAGATGTACTGGTATTCGAAACCTCGCCACTGGTGAATGATCTCGAGTTCTGCGGCAGACCATCTATCGAACTCGCACACTCAACGTCCCATCCGTTCGCGGACATATTCGTGCGCGTTAGCGAGGTCAAGCCAAATGGAAAGTCGACGAACGTAACCGAGGTATACAAGCGCTTGGATCCAAAGCGCAAATTTGATGAAGTGGTAAAGTTGCGGCTGAACAATATCGCGCATTGCTTCTTACGTGGGAGAGGAATAAGGGTGTTGATTGCAGGTGGGAACTTCCCGCAGTATGCGAGGAATTTGGGTATGAGGGATGAGACGAATAGTTCGAGTGAGATGAGGACTGTAGAGCATACGGTACATTTTGGTGGGGACAGGGTGTCGAGGATTATGTTCCCGGTGGTGGTGGCGAGGTGAGGATAAGAGAAGTAGTATATACATACTCAGGCGTGCTGAGGAGCTTTTGTGGGATGTTGGCCACAATGGGCGGGCTGGCATCTCTTCCAATGCTGCTTCGCATAGCGGTGTCGAAACATCCATCGAGCATATCTAAATCACCAGTAAGTCTTTTGAAGTCAATGTCTTAGACGAGAGATGAATCGATGCGCATTTTGAGATCGACATAGCCAACGTTGTTGAGTAACGGTTCTTTGACGCCACCTTGCAGGATGTCGATATCGTCGACCTAATTTGCGACCTCGAAGTCTCCGACCACTGATAGGCCAGGCGCCTGGCGTCTCTTGATTCTACCCTAGAGGGCGTTCCTGGAGACGGGCGCGTTCATACCGTCTTGAAGTACGTTGAGGTTGGTGGTCTGTGCTCCCAAATGTGTCATCATCGTGACCTTTCGTAGATATCCTTCTCATTGATTGCAGATAAAACAAGCCCAAAACTATCATTCTTCACGACATCTCCATCTCGATTGGTGAACCTAGTGATTGATCGTGGCTTCTGAATTGTATGTGACCGGCCCGGCCGTCCCCATCACGAGTAGCAACAACCTTGCTGAGGATGTTGTTGCTGTTGTTGTTGTTGTTGCGTATTTCGCGAAATGGCTTTAAACATCAATTAGGATTTGGACGTCAGACTACTTTACACAGCTACAGGCTACTGACTAGATGCCGCAAGCCCCGAGCCTTATTCATCCTTCGCTTGCGGTAGGCTTGCATGATACCTTTCGCTGATGCATCTCACGAAAGCCGAGCGTTTTCCGAAGATTCCTATTGCTCGCTGATTCGCCACAATGCACACTCAGCACTTACGACCCATAGCGTTCTCCCAATAACATCGCATGAGCTTTACATTCGTCGCTCAATACTCCAGTTGGACATCCATAATGCAGGTGCTTTAGGTATATCACATGCAGACTTTATGTTGAAGTTGCTGCGCGTTAACCAATGGGAACAACACAAGAAATCCTGGCGATCAACCGAAGAAATCCGGACGCATCCGCAACCAATGCCGTGACCTTATTTGCCTAAATTCCTCACCGTGGGTCAGGAAATGCCTTCGAAACTGTGACAATACGAAGAATTTTCGCGAGAAGCTCATGGTCGGATTGTATATCCACCACTCGCAACGTCATTGCAAGGATCCAGCTGACCAACACACTTATCTTTACACCTGCGGACCGTGCGCCTTACAAGATGCGTGACTGCGCGACCGTGCCACATGTTGAGCCGGCCAATACCGACTAGTTGCATCACGATAAGCATCAGTAAAATACTTCGAGTGGTGTGAACACTCGTCACGATACAGTCAACCTGGTGAGGCAGAAAGTTCGAGCACCGTAGTTCCGACTGAACCGACACGATGGGGAGATATAAGAGGCCTTGGACTGATGTCGAAAGAAGTCATCACAGCAACCAGCTTGCAATCATCAACAGCTCCTCTAGCAGTCGCAGCATCCCGAACACACAACATAATTTCTAATCCTATCGACCAATCAAATCCTACCATCAACCATCACTATGAAGTTCACCGTCAGTCCTACCAAAGCTTGCCGCTTCACAGTCGCCGCCCTCAATGGCCTAGTCTGGATCAGCTCCATCATCGTCGTCGGCATCACGGGCTACTTCCTCAAGAAGTATTCCCACGACCAGCACCTCATCTTCGAAATGTGCATTGTAAGTATACATGACACGCCACATCAGTCCACCAGCGACAACAGTTAACGCACCCACCAGTCTGCTATCGTCCTTGGCCTCTGGCTCCCGTCCTTCGTCCTCCCTGTCTTCGAAAGCTACAAGTTCTACTACGCTATTCCCAACTTCATCTTCTCGTACCTCTGGCTCACGGCGTTTGTCTTCGCGGCGCAGGATTATAATGAGAGTCAGTGCGAGCTTAATGCGCCATTTGGTGGATCTTGCAATTTGAAGTTGACGAGCGAGGCGTTCATCTTCCTGGCTTTGTAAGTTCAACACACAGCACGAACTAGGTTGTGTGGTGCTAATTGGTCAATAGCTTCTTTACCTTTGCGTCCTTCATGGTTGACGCATATGCATACAAGGTCGCGGCCGTCAAGGCTGCTGAGCCCGTGCACCCCGAGAAGCCTGAGCAGGCGCCTGCTACTGCTTAAGTGGAACGTGTGTTGTGAGTTGAAGACCAGACGGTCGTGTTGATGCGCGACCTCCGGCTGGATCCGAGAGATTGAGGAGGAGTTGTTCGTAATGTTCAATAAGCAGCGAATGAGGCGCAAAGATGTGAAGAGATGTACATAGCTTGCGATGATTGGGCGCTTTTGGTTTGAATGGTTATAGAGGTTGCGGATACCTTTGACGCTCGTTATACGCTTATAGACTTAATACCCTACAATATATTGTTTCAAAGCTCGCAATCGCTTTATTAGTCTACGCAACATAATGCTTGGTATCTTACCTGGGCGCACGTGGCCTACAACTATGCAGTTAATGACGAAGATGCAGAGATAGTAAGTGCACAATGTCTGGTGGTTAGCAGTAATTCGCTAGCCACATTTGTTTCCTTCCTCAAGCTAGACCCACTGGGCCGATGCTCAATGGAAAAATAAATGCTTCTCAACAGCCTCGTCCATCTACGGAAGTGGTTTCATCCACTTTCGCGCACCACATGTTGCAAGTCAATCGGGTTTTATCCCGACGTCCTGTGCGACCTCACCAAGGCTCAAGAAGTATAAGTTTCATCCCACACACACTTGAGCTCGCTCACAGTGGGAGACATCTTTCGAAGTCCTCAAGGTGAGGGCAAGTGTGAATGCTGATGTTGAAGACCGCAGAAGTGACGGCCAAGGCGAAGGCTTTGATTACGCACACTGATTGCTGGGGGTAGACATGCACCCTTCCAAAACCAGCATGTGTAGAAACCATCTTGTTCTGCGAGATCACATGGCGACAAGGTAAGGTGGTCGCTGTCCAGCCTCACCTGCGCCAGAGATACCACCAAGACTGGTTCGCTGCAAATGAAGGAAATGTTTGCTCGAGATCTATTGCGACCGGAAAACTTCCCGGTACGAATGACAAGGCTGAGGCAGCAAGTTGCGGCTGTTCATTACCGCAGTGACTGGGGGTTAGACATGCACCCGTCCAAATGGACCTAGCGTCAAGCAACTTGCCAACCCGAATCATGTGGGAACATGATACCAAACAACACATGTGAGTCGCGAGCTCAGGCCCGGTCCGCAGGGTAGCTCTAGCTTCTCACATCCTTGGAAGAGTCATGCACTCTCCGCAAGCACCTAGGCGAAAAGAACCCCACTGTGAAGCCTAGTAGGTCACTCAGCTGGCGCCGGGCGTTGCTCCGGCAGGAGAGATAGCAAGCACTATCTTCCCACACGTTGTGACGCTGCCGAGATTGCTACTGAAGGTGTGTTGTCCGGGATTGGGTGATCGATCTCGAAAAGGCTGAAGAGGTCTCAATCCAGAATATCCAAAATCTCTGGTAAATATGTCGCAGTCCAGAATGTGTCGCATTTCCATTTGTTGCCGTGTGGCGGATTCCAGTCTCGACAAGCCAGGACGGTTGAGTTTCATGGAAATAAGGAAGAGGAAGGTTTAAGTGAGAGCCCACGGATACATCCAGAGCGTGGTGCGCTAGTGCACTAGCGTGTGGTCCATGCTCTTTTGCACATGCCCCGCTGCCTTTCACTTCCCTTACTGGGCAAACACGTCACTACATCTATGTATGGCTAGCCGCACAGTCCTTGTGATTTCATGGGGGATATCATGCGTAACGTAGATTACAAGCGAGTGGCGAATACAAGCAAGTGGCAAGCCCTACTAACTTTGCAGGCCTCTCTCCTCTAAACCTCAATTATCTTAAAATGATGTTACTTCCATGTCTTCAAAAGAAGCAGATATTCAGCTTGCTATATTCTCTATTGAAAATGGTCAGATTTAGAGTAATTATCATGCTGCTGCTGCCTACAAAGTACTAGAAACCACGCTCCACCACCGACGCACTGGGATGTCCGCACGACGCGATTGCCAGCCCAACTCAAGGAAGCTTACCCAGATAGAAGAGGAGGTTATTGTTAGATATATACTCGACCTAGACCAGCGTGGATTTGCGCCTACGTACGCGGCTGTACGTGATATGGCTGATAAGCTGCTGGCTGCGCGCGGCGCTGGTCAGGTCGGCATCCACTGGCCGCGCAACTTTGTCAAGGGTACAGACAGTCTCACAACGCGTTTCAATTGAGCGTACGATAGGCAGAGAGCTCTATGCAAGGATCCTATGTTGATCAGAAGCTGGTTTGAGCTTGTGGAGGAGACAAAGGCAAAGTACAGCATCTGCAATGATAACGTCTACAACTTTGACAAGGCTGGCTTTATGATGGGTAAGATCACGACTCAGCTTGTCATGACAGGGTCAGAGAGGAGAGGCCGGCCAAAGGCTATTCAGCCTGGCAATTGCAAGTGGGTCATGGTGATCCAAGAAATCAATGCTGCTGGCTGGGCTATCCCACAATTCCTTATTGTCAGCCTGGCACCTCAGTTCACACAGTACACTGTGAACTGCATCTCACGTGACTCTGTTAGTCACCTGCTTACTCATCTGGTTGTGTATATAATCGCTCACAGTAGCTCTCTCAATACAACAACCTTCTGCCTCATTCATACCTGCCCTGTGCTCCCACATCCAACACTTTGCATGCTAAGTAAGATATCCGGAAGCCTGCGACTATGTCTACTAGGCCAGAAGTTAAAAGCCGGTGAACCTCAAAATCCGTCAACCATCATGTCCCGCGCGACTAGCTGGGTCATTCCATGGCCTTTCCTCATTCCCAGCACGTGCCGGTGCACTCCTCATATCTCCTAGAAACGTTGGTATTGGACGCTCATTGGCTTTTTGCCCTTGAATAGCACGACGTGCTTTCTCAGCATAGAGTGGCGTCCACGACGATGGACGACGGGCGACTCGGAGCAAGCCCTCGCGTTGATGTGCGACCTGTGATGTAGTATTAGCGTGAATCTGTTGAATCTTCATGGTTTTACCTACTCGGCCCTATCAGCTACCAACACCGGATCGTTAGCCAGACTCTCCTCAAGCCCAGCCACGATATCTGGTTCATCAGATTCTGCGATTGTGGTGATAACCTCTGACCTCGCGATCCTGCGACGAGTGACGTGGCCGGAGGTCTGGCCAGGGTTGTGAGGCTGCATAGCGTGGCTGTCAGGGGCACCGCCTCGGACGACATGTTCGTAGCCGGAGCCTCGAGATATACCAGCACGCCAGAGAGTAGAGTAATGCCGTGGTCCTCGCCCTCGTTGGAGATGATTTCGGTTGTGTGGATGTTTTTGGTCGTCTCCTTCGGCTCTATTATCGCGGCCTCTGCGGCGCGTTGCTCGGCAGCGATGGACTCCTTGAGGGTCCAGTAGGGTTTGTAGGCTTCCAGGCTGCATGTGTTGTACTGCTTGTAGACGACCTTGGGAGTCTCATTCCAGAGGCGCTCGAACGCGCGAGTGCGGACGGGTTTGACCGGAGTTACAGCGGATGTCGGCTTTGGGGCTGGGAAGAGGATGACAGAACACCTGATGACCAACGAGCTACCAGGCAACAAGTACTTCTTGGTCCAGAGACCAGGTCTACGCATGGAGAATGTTAGAGTTTTCAGCGCGCCGGCGAAGCTGCGCTCCTCAATGACCACGATGCAATGGTCTTGGAGGACCTTTCCAAAGCCTAAAGAGACCCACAAAGCTTTGAGAATCTTAGGCTTGTCCCAGCCGTGGTCTGGCCAGTGGATGGGGCCGTGATGAATGGGGTTCTCCGAGGAGCAGTCTCATCTTGATCTATGTACTGCATTGAGTCGCTCGTCTGCACTTTAACCCGTGGAGAGGGGCCTTTTTCCTACCGATGGATCTTGTCGCTGATTGGGAAATCGTGTACTACAGTTGAGTCAAGTTGGTGATGGGGACGATTATTTTGACCGTTGCACGACCGGTGAGTGGGTATGGAAACGAGAAAATACACTAATTACTCGTCTCACTCTTCCTTCCTTGCGCTACAAGAGAAGCAAATGGAGCTCTTCCACGTCCACGGTCGAACGTAGCCTCCTGGGCGCGATCACCGGACCGCCGCCGTACCGCCCGCGAAGTCTTGTCACGCTCACCTTGCGACTGACTATACGATTGCCTTGCCAACCCCACTTCACAGCTCAGCTTGCAACCAGCATTTCAGAGATTCGAAGTTCTTCCAGAGGGGGACAACGGCGGATTCAGTTCTAGAAAATTCAGTAAGTTCGTTCTTGGTTTCAAGTTTACAGCGAGTCCCATGCAGAATACGGCGCTGACGAAGGTCGCAGCAATACTCGGAAAATGCCATCGAAGTGCAAGCGCCCATCCAGAAAGTACCGAGTCAAAGCGGTGACCCGCCAGACTCAGGAAGCTTTTCCGCTCATGGAGTTGCCGGCCGAAATTCGTAATCAAGCCCACGAATACGCTTTGGCCTTCCCATACGGCATCAAGGTACGCTGGAATACAGGCATGAAGCGCCGGAACAAGAAGCCTGTCATGATGGTCAATGCAGATGACGATCACGATATTTATCCTGCAAATCAACTGCAGTACGTCAACCAAAAACTGCGCAAAGAGACCGCCGGTCTGGAGATCCAATTCAACCGTGTGCTTTTGGACGCTCAGCGAGGCATCAAGATCGGCGACGCGATTGCGGGTATCTTTCGCTTCACAAACTCATGCACGACGACGCGAAGACTGTGGCCCAAGCATGTAGTCTTGCACAACCTGCTTTTACTTGAGACTTCACCGCTTCCACCCAAAGAGCCATTTTGTGACGGTTTATGAGAGGAGCGCATCACGTGTGCCACGTGCTGGTGGTCTGATGCTGCTTCCTGTGAGCCTGGCACCTCAGTTCACAAGGTACATGTGAACTGCGTCTCTCACGTGACTCTTTGTCACTTGCTTACTCATCGTGGTTGTGTATATAATCGCTCTCTGTAGCTCTCTCAAAACAATAACCTTCTGCTTCCTTCATGTCTGCTCTGTCCTCTCACATCTGACACTTCCTCATCTTATCAAGCACCTCTTACCTGAACTGGACTATAAATACGTCATGTAAACAGACGCTGCTGATGGCCTGGTAAGAGGTCATCACGAACAGAGAACAGAACAATACAGAGCACATGATACTCATATTTACTGCCCTGCGCTGTTCCACACTTGACTTACTGCTTTGCGCGGTTACCTTTTGATTCACTGCAACACATTTACTTGGCTTAATAACAGTGCTCGCCGCCTCACACAGCTCATGGGGTTCTGCGACATGTATTCGCATACGCGCGTCGATCTACGTTTACCAGGTTTCTTCTACGAGTGTGAAGGAGCCTACGTTACACCTCGCTTGTTCATCTTGGCTGACATCTTTCTCACGCGTCTCTTCCGATGTGATGATATCTCCCGCCTCGATGACTGCACTAGCAACGGTTCTTGAACCGACAAGATTCTCTCAGCAATGCTCAGCGAGCGCTGCTATAATAGTCTTCGTACCTGGAGCAGGAAAGCGCCTAATCTTCGCATCTTCCCGACTGATCGGACCATGGACATCATACACTTACAGAACAACATGCATCATGGCTGGGGATGGGATACGACTGGGCCGGTTTACTTGGCGACGGAGGATATGAGTTATGGATAGCGCAAGTTCGGCGATGGATCAGGGATGGCATTTAGAAATACTTGCCATGGACCATGGACATGTAGGAGTTCGACAAGGTCGCAAGCTGAGCTCCTCTCAAGCGTGTACAGGATGAGGATGAAAAGAAACGTGTTTGCCACACAAATACGGTTTCCAAGACGTCAAGACCAAGGCAGCCAGCCCGCAGCGCAATTATATGCAACCTGCTGTGCAGCTTGACTCCGTATTCCAGAGGTTTTTTCAAACCCAAGTCTTTTCACTCCCCATGTATCTAACAGGTTGGAATTTTCAAGATATGTTTTGCTTAGACCTCGAACGAAGCATCGTACTTCTCACCCATGGAAATGTCTCATTACATACAAACCGACAAAAATCTACAAACACCTAATAAAAATTCTCGAACGGTACCATTGTGACAAGCTTGAGCAAGCTGCGTGTCGGTACAGTGCTCTTCATTACTTTTCTCTCTCTTTGTAGTGTCATAACGACTGCGGGTCAAGTTCCATCTATGCGATTGCGCCCATCTTACCACGAACTACGTTCGCTACTTTTGAGCTGGCGAGCCGAACGTCGCGAGGAATAGTTCAACTCCTCTCAGCACACTATCTCTTTTTACAATCTCATACTCTGTGATCTGAACACGGGCAGCACGAAGCTGCATGTGCGGTGTCAAGGGATGCTTGCGGAGTGTAGAGGCCGGGGACATGCTGAGAGCAAGCGTCCCATCGAGGATGTGGGTTGTAAAGCCACATCTTGAAGCGAACCGAAATCGGTGGAACCAGAAAGAAGTGAGATTTGGTCCGCTTGAGGTCCACTTCAGTGACAAAGGGATCAATTCAGTGTCAGACCTCGGCCCCGTGAAGTTGCACGAGGTTGACAAAGCGGCAGGCTAAAGCCGAGTCTGACTACATCAGCACAGCCCCACCTGGGCGAAAGCTGTATGCGATGCATCCTCAACACGAGAAAACCTTTGTCGTCGATTTCTCAGAGCTTAAGAAAGCCTACACGACGTACGCGGATTGAGAGTTATGAGCCACCACAGCTCAATTCGTCGATCTACGCCCCTAAGTGAACATCGAAGCCGATGGACATCCAGGCACCAAGAACTTGAGGACTTGCATGGTCACTCAAGCTCACAAGACAGAACGACGGATCATCTGCCAAGAGTCTCACCACTTGGACTGGAGTGCCACTATCATGGTAGCCGCGCTCAAGTGGCGGGATCTCCCGGTGTGCGCTGTAGAGAAGGTGAAGGTCCACCGATTTGTGTAGAGAAGCATTCTGGATAAAGTTAGCATTGTTTAGCAGAATCGGTAGAAGTCTTGAGCGGTGATGATCTTATCCTGTTCGCGTGCGCGAGAAAGTGCTTGTATGGGTGGGTGGTTGAGCGCAGCGTCGTAGAAAGTCGGCATGAGGTGGGAGAAATTGATCGTGAGAGTCGGGGCGCGAGGAAGTCATAAGACAGAAGCACCTGCGCTAGCGCGGATTACATAACTTAGCTGGATCAGTGACACATAAGCAACTGATGGGCCGTGCACTTGACGTCATGTTGGATGGTTGGTCACTTTCACCATCAAATGCCCATCTACCAACCCGTCAAGTTTACTGCTCCGGAAGCGGACAGGGGTTATTAGTCAAATGTCAAGCGGAGTGTCACGAAGCAGGGAGAGGAGGCACTTCCAGAGAGGTCAAGTGTCGTCCACGAACCGCCCACGTGAGGAAGATGCCCGTTTGGAGGAACCTGAACACATCAATCTTGTTGTCTGGAAGGCGAAGAAGGAACCACGGAATTCGGAAGTCGATACGCATGTGCGGGTGCTTGATGCTGAATTCGAGAAGCTCGATGAAGCGGTAGATGTTTGATTTGAGCCATCCGCCTGCATCGGCGAGTGGTTGGTGCAGATCTTTAAGGTCGTCGGGCTCACTTATCTCCACATGCATGAGCCATGAAACGCGAGTCGGTGTGCAGTGTCCGGCAAAGACGAGGAGGGCTCTGGTTACGGAATGGTGCTTGCTGGGGTACACGCAGAAGGAGACGCGGTTGTGCTGGATTTCGAGGCCAGCGGCTTCGGCGCGGAGCTGTCGACCATACGTACTGGAGCTGATTGATGGGGGATAAAGCGTTGGAGATCGGCGAGACCATTGTCATAGAGCTCAGGCTTCTTGTGCTCCCGAGCTGTGCCTGTCCTCCAGATTACTGCTACTCCATGTCGTGCTGCGAGGACATAACCGTAAATTCGATTCCGGAGTTCAGCTGGAAGGTCGATAAATCGAAAGGGAGTGCGCTTCCGACGCAAGAAGGCTTTCGCCTGGTTTCTGCGTCGTCGATCTGGTGCAGTGGTGGGCATGTTATAGTTGATGCGCGGGCAATGTTGTGAAGAGGATGGCGCTTGTCCGGTGTCTTGACCTTAGACTCGGCGTGAAGTAATGTAGTAGTCGTGATCGGAAATAGTGATTCAACAGGCAGCAGTTGCTCCAAGTTGCGCACGAGGTGCAAGGCTGTGGACCGTTTTTCAAAGGTGAACGAAGTGACATACTCGAGTCAGCACAGGCGGTGACGGCGCGAAGATTAGCCCTGCTTGAAAAGGCCTAGAATGATTCAGTCCGGCAATGAGGGATCTACAAACGGTCGCAGTCGTGAATGCATGCGCTCGAGTTAATCTACGAATTACTTCAGCTATGAGGACATGGATAATGGAGTGGTTGCGACGGTGAAGGAGGAGTTGGTAAGGAGGGGCATAAGTGCTGGAGATGGGGTAGCGAAGAGGGCGGCTTTCATGAGAGTCTGGGCTGTTGTAGGGATTTAGAGAGCTGAGGATGATACTTCCAAGGACGGTGTCGTAGTGCACTACAGCACTTTTCCATCTCCGGTGGGACACAATTGAAGACCATCGCCTATGTGAATCAGGCTATTGAAACGTCTACATGGCATCGCAGACCTCTTGGCTTCTGTAATTTGAATGCAATTATGTTCCTGAAGTTACGCGTATACCATCAAGCTGTCCTGAACAAGATAGGTTAGAGAAGATGTTGCCGCAACCCTTCGGAGCAGGACATTATCGGTACGCTCAATTTTCGATCCTCACTGTAATACGCACTCAGATCGCTTGAGGCGGTCATAAATAAAAGCTCCTGCTGCACTCGTAGCATAGCGATTTTCGATCTCAAACACTCACACCTCCACCAGTTGCTCCTATTCCGCTCTTACATACGTCTTTGATATCTTATTGTATCTCCTACACGCACTCGGTCATGCCACAAAAGATACATCACTCGCCTAGTTGATTCGCCAGGCTATGCTGTCAAATAGACCAACTCGAGCAGACGCCGCAGTGTCGTCGACTGCTATCTTCCTTATGGGCTAGAACATGCCCGCGCATCAGGTGCAACAAGTCTAGCACAAAGTCCTCCACGAAGTAGGTACGACAACGCGCACACAAACATGTATCTCGTCAGACTTGCGCGCAATCAGGATCAAAACTACCAAGTCACTTCATCGTTTCCCAGATGATTCAAGCCTTATGATTTTATCTGACTGCCTGCTTTCCATGCCCTGCAGTCCCTTTTCTCCCATCCCATTTCCCCCTCCATCCCCACTACCTCCTGCACCCTCCCCGACCCACCCCCAATCCGACCCCAATCCGACCTCAATCCATCTCCATTCATACCCACCTCGGCCTAGCAGCCGGTGCCGGCGTCGCCGTTGCAACACACGCACACACGGCGCTTGCACTAGCCTGGACCTGGAGCGCGGTCGCAAGGCCACAAGCTCCTAAGACGCAGTTGATAGCGCTGGACTGGATCGCGTCGGCGCTGGAGCAGCGGCAGCTGTAGCTGTTGGGGTCGCAGCCGACGGCGACGGCGGCGGAGGAGATGCATGGTACCTAGGTGGTTCAGTGAATGGAGGGGGTATAAGAGGTGGGAGGAATGTGCTTCGAATGGGGAGGGATACTGGAAGGAGTAGGTAGTGAAACACGGTGAGCATTCGAGAGTCGACGTGGAAGAAGGAGAACTTACACCGCATGTCGGAACAGCAGAAGCGATAGGATCGCAAGCTGTCTGGGCAGTTACCGAGGCCGCGAAGAGAACGGCGATGGATGCCAGAACTGAGGAGATCTTCATTTTATTGATGGTGTTGGTGTAGTCTTGTGAAAGTGTAGCCTAGGTGCTGAATGTTGATGCCGGTTGTTGATACTGTCTTTCGTGCGAGATGGCACTGACTTTATACTTCCCCTGCTTCTCCGTGAGCATCGTCATCCTCCACCTCCAGAGCACTTCAGGGCGCGACTTTCTCCGTTCCATCGTCACATCCCGTCACCTGTCTGCGGATCATCGCCGGTACTCCGCATTTCTTCACTATCGAATGCGGAGTCACACCGGTCTCAATCCCACCTTCGGAAGGCGTCGCCAGCATCAAGCCAGTTTCTAAACATCAAACACGATACTCTGAGGTCAGGTACGTTGGTGTGGTGTCGCAAATGCGGGGAAGTCAATGCACAGGTGCAGGTACATGCAGGGTTTCCCCAGATCGTCGCGGGTGCGGCGTTCGTTTACGGACGTGGCTCCGTGCTTGTGTAAATTAATGTCCGAGGTAGCGCGAGTTGCTGGGTCAGGAACATGTGAACCTCAACATCTTGATCGCCGAAAACTTGATCTTGACATATCAATTCGGATGGATGCGCTTTTCGTCGGAAGTCCGGGCGATTGAACACCCGCCACGCAATCATTGAGAGGAAGAACCAGCATTGCTGTACTTCGACACTCGTCTCCTGCGATGATATCAATGTATCAACATGAAGTAAGCGATGTCGTAGAGCTCAAGCGGACTCGCAAACCAAGTGGTGTTGTTCGTGTGCTTCAAAGCCGCCCACATTTTCGTTCCGACTGACCAAATG
The DNA here is from genome assembly GCA_010015745.1 of Setomelanomma holmii. Lineage (NCBI taxonomy): Eukaryota > Fungi > Ascomycota > Dothideomycetes > Pleosporales > Phaeosphaeriaceae > Setomelanomma > Setomelanomma holmii. The sequence continues at coordinate 193,886 of ML978195.1, forward strand.
CTACGCGCCAGTGTGTGTCAGCTAGCCAATGTGATTCCTCAATGTTTTCGTGCTGTCTTCTCTACTCGTTGCAATTGGACTGTTGAGCGGTAGCCCAAACGATAGGCCAACTATAAACACGGGGTCAAAATCCTGCATAGCAAATAAGCAAAGCTTTTGAGCAGCTCGCTGCAAACTTACAGTTTAATCGGTGCCAGGGTCGCCGTGGCAGCTGAAGGGTTGAACGCAGTACGATCCGCATCCCTCCTTTTTAGAAATACATACCCGTAGCTACCATTCCTCCTTTCCACGATGTAAATTTAGGCACTGGCTTCAGCAGTACTCTGTCGTCCCGCCACACTCCCGCCCCTCCACGCCTCTTTCGGATCTCTCTCTCTGCTTACATTCTCCTTACCACCAACCTTCCCCCAACCCCCACCACCAGGCGTATGTATGATAATCCTTTCTCCAGGTCTCATACTCGCCGTGTTCTTCGCACCAAGATTGATATACCTAAACTGCTCTTCTTCTCCTTCACTCTTTACTCCATTCGACGCTCCATTCGACTGGCTCTTCGCAGCATCACTATTCGAATCAACTTCCTTTCTATCAACCTTGCGCACCCAAATATTCAGCCCACACGCCGCATCCTCACCGCCTTCCATACCATACGGATGGTATACGCGGCGTTCAGATAGAATACTAACTTGCACCGGGATGCGGAATTCGATATCTCGAATCACGCCTTCGCCACCTTTGTGCATACCATTACCTGCACTGTCCTGCCTTAAAGAAAACTCCTTCAGCAAGACGGGATACCTGCGTTCAAAGACTTCACTATCGGTAATACGGGTATTGGTCATGTGCGTGTGCACACCGTTCGTGCCATGCCATGTAGGACCTGCGCCTGAGCCGCCGGCGATGGTCTCGTAGTATCCGAAACCTCGTGCGCCGTCTTTGGCGCCGCCGCCGGAGGACCCGCCGAAGCCGAAGGTTAGGTTGTTGGTGTCGCCTTGGCTTGCTGCGCAGGCGCGGAAGGCTTTGAGAACGGTGTCTGTGACGCGCTGACTGGTGAGTACGTTGCCGCCTACCACGGCGGCGTTGTCTGAGGGGCTTAGGAAGCTCTTCTTCGGTATCTTGACGTGGATTGGTTTGAGGCAGCCTTGGTTCAGTGGGATGTCTTGGCTGATTAGACAGCGCAAACAGTATATGATTGCTGAGTATGTGACTGCTTCGGGAGCGTTGATGTTCCCGTAGACTTCCGGTCCGGTACCAGTGAAGTCGAAGACTGCTTCACCCTTTTCGGGATCGATAGTGACTTTGAGACGAATTGGGCTGCCATCGTCCATGAATTCTTCTGCAGAGAGGTCCTGGCCCTCAAAGCGCTTATAAACATCTGTTAGCAGTGCGCGCACGGACTGCTCAGCATTGAGCTGGATGTTGGTCATGTAGAATTTGACAACTGACTCGCCGTAATCCGACATGAGAGTGCTGATAAGGTTGATGCCTTTTTGGTTAGCGGCAACTTGCGCTTTGAGGTCATTGATGTTGTCGCTTAGACATCTTGTCCCAGAGCAGCCAGGGTACTGCCCTGGTTCGTCAAGAAGGAGTTCGGTAATGCGCTTCTCATTGAAGTGCCCTTCCGAGACGAGCTTTTCCGACTTGATGGCGGCACCTTCTTGAAAGAGTTCTTTGGACGCAGGAGGCATCGAACCGGGAAGTATGCCGCCGATGTCAGCATGATGTGCACGCGAAGCGACATAGAAGATGATGTCGTCGCCTGAAAAGGCTGGTGTGATAACAGTAATGTCGGGAAGATGGGTGCCGCCGAACATGGGGTGATTCGAGACGAGAACATCGCCGCGCTTGAGCTTGCCTTTCCAGATCGCAGCTTGTTTGCGAACGCAGGTTGACATGCTGCCGAGATGGACAGGAAGATGAGGCGCTACAGACTCGTCAGCTCAGATCACAAGTGGCCATAGCGTGCTTACCATTCGCGACCAATCCGCCATCGGCATCAAACAAAGCGCATGAGTAGTCCAGACGCTCCTTGACATTTGTTGACACACTCGTCTTCTGCAACGCACGACCCATCTGTTCTGCAATAGCCATGAAGCGATGCGCAAAGATACTGAGCAAAATCGGATCGACCTCTTTCGTGCTAATTTCCTTTTCTTGACCATCGCTCTCGCCGATGTTGATCACAACATGCGTGTTGATGACCAACGCGGAAGCACTAGGCGTCACAACAATGGTCTGCGTCCCGTCTGCAATGATGGCTGGACCTTTGATGCGATCGCCGACTTCCAAGTCTTTGAGCTTGTAGATCGACGTGTCTTGTCGCCCGCCTTCAAAGAACACTTTTCGTGAGTCGTAGCGCTTGGTGTCACCAGTGATATCTTTTGGCTTCACTTCTTTGAGCTGTTGATCCACCGTCTTCTCCAAACCCTGGAATGTCTTTCCAACGCCCCGAGCACGTACATCATCGACGATGATATCACGATCTGGAAGCGTGAAGCCAAATTCCTGGTCATGCTGCTTGACGAATGCTTTGCCGAATGCCCAATCATCGCCGTCATACTCTTTCTCGGCCTCTTCTTTTGTTGGTTTTATGATCATGAGTGCTGATTCAGTGCCTCGATACCGCAAGTTGAGGTATTCCTCGAAGTGCACATGCTCCTCTTCAAAGCCTTGGTCTCTCAGTGTTGCCGTAGATTTCGCCTTCAAGTCCGCCATCTTCTTTTGCAGGTACTCTCGCACGTCCTTCTCATCTGACCAGATCTTACTTTCCGGCTCCTGCCGCTCGTCGACCACATCCGCTAGCGCCATACCGTAGGCGGAGAGAACTGAAGAATATCGATGAACCAAGATCTGCGAGATACCCAGCGCTTCGGCAATTGCAACGGCGTGTTGGCCACCCGCACCTCCAAAAGTCGCTAGTCGATGCTTGCTTGTATCGTGCCCTCTCGCCTCCGTCAAGCTGCGAATTGGTCGCGTCATTGTCTCGTTCGCAATCTTGATGAAGCCATTCGCAATATCGTCGAGCGACATTTCCTTCTCTTTATTGCCACCTGCGACTTCCTTATTGATCTGGTCGGCCAGCTCTTTGAAAAGTTTCTCGCTTGCTTCTGCGTCCAAGCCCGCATCTTCATTCTTACCGAAAATCTTAGGAAAGAAGTCTGGTAACAGCCGTCCCAAGAACAAGTTTGCGTCTGTGATGGTCAAAGGCCCGCCTTTGCGATAGCAAGCTGGTCCCGGGTGCGCGCTCGCCGACTCAGGCCCAACCACGAACAACCCATTCTTCCAGAACAATCGAGATCCTCCACCAGCTGCGACCGTGTTGATGTCGAGTTGTGGCGATTGAATGGTAACGCCCGCGGTCGTGGTTTCGAAAACGTGATCGTAGCGTCCAGCGCCATATCTGCTTACGTCTGTACTTGTACCGCCCATGTCAAAGCCAATCACCGGTGTCTTCGTCTCGGAGTCGTATGATGTGAGGGCGTATCCTACCACACCTCCAGCTGGCCCTGACAATATCGCTTTCAGGCCAGAGAATATGTCCACATCGACTAGCCCACCATCAGACTGCATGAACTCGCATCGTGCCCCCTTCGAGCCTTCCTCGCGCTTCACGCTCTTCGTCCCAAGACCGCCCTCGAAGCCCTTGGAGAAGCCATCAATGTATTTTCGTATCGCAGGTGTCAGATACGCGTCTGCACATGCAGAAGTCGCCCTCGGCACCAGCTTGATCATGGGCATCAGCTCGTGGCTCAAGCTTACGTGCTCGAAACCGATATCTTTGGCCATCTTGCCGACTAAAGCCTCATGGTGTGGGTATGTGTAGCCATGCATCAAGCACACCGCAATGCTCTTCAGCCCACTATCATACACCTCCTGCAGCTGCTTTCTTATCGTGTCTTCCTGTGGGCGCTGCAATATTCGCACCGTCTCGCCTGACAAGCCTTTCACCAACTCCGCACTATCGCCGGCCTCTTCTATGCTTTTCGCCTTTGTCTGTGTTCGTTCTGGATCCTCGGCATAATCCTCCAGCGTAACCCGCTCGTCAATCTCCACCACCTTCTTGTACAGCACCTCCGGCTTCCGTATGTCCAGTGCGAAAATATTCGGTCGACTTTGATTGCCAATCTCGAGACAATCCTTGAAGCCCTTAGTTACCACCATAGCAATGTCCTCGCCCTTGCGCTCTAGTAGCGCATTCGTCGCGACTGTTGTGCCCATGCGTATGCTCTCGATTTTGGATGTGTCGAGCGTCTCGCCTCGTGGGATCTCGGTGCCTGTGAACTTGGAGAGAAGGCGCCGTATGCCTTCGAGGGGCGCATCGTCGTAGTTTTGTGGGTCGACGGACAGCAGCTTGATGATCACGTCGTCTTCCATCTTGCCGCTGCCGGGGTTTCCTACGCAGTCTGTGAAAGTGCCACCTCGCTTTGGGCGTCAACTGCTAGCTTTTTGCATGATTGAGAGGAACACATACGTCTATCGCGATGCGAATACCGCGCTCGCTAATCTTTGGAGTCGCCATGCTTGAGGTGTTCTGCGTTTGGCTGCTCGCAGAGAATGTGTTGGAGCTTCAGTGTAGCTAATGGCAAGCCCTAATATGTTGGTTGCATGAACAACAAAAACGCGTCGAAGATGGTAGGGAATGTAGTCACGATAGAAGTCAGAGAGATGTGTCACGGTGCATTATATTCACGATGGCTCCACAGCATTATTGGCAATGATTGATGGGCAAGAGTGGGGTGCTGGTGGCATGCCCCGCGAACTTTTATCATCGGCGCTGCGTCATGCCGCGGCTTTCTTAGCGCGTCTCAGCCCTATCCCGACGACACCTCCTCGTGTCCACTTTCCAAAAGTACTTCCACTTCGGACGACCGCACGGCGTCTCGTATTTGAATGAAATGTACTTGTCACATCGGTCTCATTGTCTGTCCCTTCCGGAGTGGTGGCATTGCCACGGTCATGGAAGTATTAGCCCAGCTACGCAGGTCAAGTCAGCGTAGATGTCACTGAAGCACAACCACAATGCTGCACAGTACTATTAATTCCTAGATCCGGAAAACGTTGACATGGATGGACTCACAGGGAGGAGTAGACATGCGCATGGTCTATAGAACTCAGGGTCTTTGATGAGAAAACTTCGGACTCAATACAGGATCTACCTCTTCTTCAAGCAGCTCCTCATGGAAGCAGACCCGATGGAAAGGTGAAGGGCCGTGGGTTGACAAGCACCCGTACAGCCAAAGCAACACACCCGACATCATCGGACGTGCCAGACACATGCGAGCGACCTCCTCAACATCGCTCGCAAGTCTCCCAGCTCACTCAAAGCTTTAGTACCAGGGTCCATGGCACTGCAGCTCGCGTGTGTTGCGCACCAGCGTGTTGAAGATAGATGAAAGAGCAATGACAAAAGGCAGCTGGCCTCTCGGTCTTCGTCAACATACCGCCGGTGTCGAGTGTGGCCGGAGCTGAAGGCTCGATCGACAAGTCTGCACAGCGCGGCCTGACCTGCAGTAAGAGAGCATTGGTGCAAAGCATTTGGCTCAAAGGTACTGGAGGTAGAGGAGCGCTCAAACCAGCGTCGGCCTTGGTGATGTAGGACAGCCGTATCTCTGTGCTGGCGGGCGGAGGGAAGATCAGTGACACACGCAGCTGTCGTCACCTCGTATGCATCAGACGGACAAGAATCAACAGCAGGTCCCATCCATCGAAACAAATCAGAACCTCATGAGGTGGTAGCATGCCACGGCTCATTCAGTCGAAACGCAGGACCCGAAAGCTCAACATACCGTTGAAGAAGATCCCGCAGCAAAGTGGCGTTTCGATGACTTTGAAGCCCTGACAATTTGGACGGAGGCCTGACATTCTTCTAAATGAATGAATCTGATCACTGATCGACTGGCGATCAAGCAATCTGGACACGGCGCGCCCTGGTAAAGCGCTTCCTAGATTGCAATCCGGGGAATGCCGATACCAATCGTGGAAACGGATCCTTGTCGACACCACACGGAGCCCATGCGGGCCGCGATACAAATGCGGAAGAGCGAACTGACGGTTGCCCAAACCCAGTTAACAGATACTAGTCGCATCCTCGGGATCAGCCGAAGCTCAATCGACCGAGCACATTGGCCTTGATGGCTTGCAAGACCGTCAAAGCCTCGAGATCGACTCGCAACAGTGCAATATTACAAGTCGATCCGGGAGTTTCCAGACCAGTGCGCCAGGCAGCGTGCTCAGGCAGGGTAAGTGAGGTGGGGCTCACTTCCCGCTCTCTGCGCACTGGGCCGGAGCAGATCCTGTGTGTTGTCGCAGTGTGGTGTCGTCTTCCTCACGGTCTTTTGGCGTGAGAAGGAGATTTAAAAAAGCCAGTGCGCTGGAGTTGGTATTGCGAGGTCGTGCTAAAGGTACCTCTTGATTAGGCGCAGAGCTGCGCTGGCGATATGTAGAGCGAGACGTGTCGGTGCGCGCAAGGTAGTAGGGGGCAGGCACGAACAAAGATTGGAAAGACGTTGGCGTACATGGCGGGTGATTTAGTTGACAACCGTGTAGAGAGAGTGTGTGTGTGTGAGGAGGTGAGGGCGCAGATGCTGTTGGACTAGGCGAGTGGACTAGCGCTAGCGCGTTCTTGCAAGGCCTGTACCCTTCTCACGTTGTTTCACTTGTAAGTGGTGATCGGTTCTTAGACCCACAGTTAACGACAAACGGTGAGCATAGGTAATTTCCTTCACAAAGCAGTTGCGCGCTCTCAAGGTCACTGCAACTTTGTGCTCCGCTATTGTCCGCGAAACCGCGTCAAGCCTCTTGCCAACACTTCGACATCGAACGCTCGACCATTACCAGCATCTCCACCACCGATGGCTCGAAAACTCCAGGTCACTCTGCGCAGACGGCAAGGAAGAACAGGCACCCCGTCGACCATCCCGCCTCGGTTGTTCTCGCCGAGACCGTCCCTGCCGCCACCACCTTCTTCGCGATCATGCCCACCGCGATCCCCCCCGTTCTTCCGGCTTCCAGAAGAAATCCGGAATATCATCTATGGGTACGTTCTTTCTCATCTAGACTATTGTGTCCAATTTAAATGGATTCCTGGCAAGTCCCGCAAGACCCAAAAGCCCGAGGCCATCAGTGGTGATTCCGGCGCCTGTCTCAATCAGCTCAGATACGTTAATTGGCAGCTATATCGCGAGGCCGCAGGGCTAGAACTCATCTACAACACCGTTTTGTTCAGGGAACATAACCCAGGCGCCTCAACTAGACGCTTCTTCGAGTTTGCGATAACGCTGTTCGCCAGCAAAGCTGTAATGGCTCAGGCACGTCTTTCTGGAGGAGAACGCGTCACCCGTCGAGCACAACAACCATATCTGGACACGACGAAACGTCGATGCCATACTGGACTTTTCAATCTTCTGCGATAAGAATCTCCAGACATTGGTGCAACTACGAGTCCCCTGGTTCGAAATGAGGCGCTCTGCTAGCGCTAATGGGTACGAAAAATAGGCCGCGTACGCTTTCTTGACCACTGGATTTGTGCTCGAGCGACCTTATCGAGGGCGAGACCTCTCTTTTTTTGCGCCGCAGTTTCTCGAAGATACCTCCGACGCGTACGCTCGACTGACTGCGAAAGTTTTGGGGCGTCATCGAGCTGCCATTAGAAAGTTTCATGGTCGCGTCGCTAACCTACGATTTATGCCTCGAGTTGTGAATTGGGACGAAGGCATGTTTATGTTCAATGCGGGTTGTGATTGAATGGAGTGTGCACAGGATTCAAGAGCGGCTTCAGATGAGGATCAGGAGGAATGGGTAGTTTGCGCACGTGGGCGGATGGACAACGGCACCTAATCTGTCAGATGTGAGAGGACAGAGCAGACATGAAGGAAGCCGAAGGTTGTTGTATTGAGAGAGCTACAGAGAGCGATTATATACACAACCACGATGAGTAAGCGAGTGACAAAGAGGCACGTGAGAGATGCAGTTCACATGTACCTGGTGAACTGAGGTGCCAGGCTGACATAATCGTTCTTGCAAATTTCGTACTGAGATTGGGATAGCTTCTCAGATCGACCGTTAGCACATTTCGAGAGTCCAGAGACGCTACGCTATGGAACGGAATAATTCTGATGTGGACAATACTCCTCTTCCCATACCTGTGCTTCGTTAACATGTAAAGAACGATGCCATACATCTCCATAAGCTTGTTATGTGAGAGCTTGAACGTCTCAAACCAGCATGAAGACAACCCAAGTGGCCTAAGCCAAGAGTGAATGCAAGATTGAGCAGTCACTTGTAGCACATGAGGAAAGGCTATGATTCAAATAGCGCGAAGATGCTATGATAGTATGCTGAGAGCATATCACGATGGAACAAGGTATCAGGACTATATCAGGAGAGTTGGCTATCGCCTCCTGTTATATGTTGGATGTGGGAGCACAGGGCAGGTATGAATGAGGCAGAAGGTTGTTGTATTGAGAGAGCTACTGTGAGCGATTATATACACAACCAAATGAGTAAGCAGGTGACTAACAGAGTCACGTGAGATGCAGTTCACAGTGTACTGTGTGAACTGAGGTGCCAGGCTGACATTATAGATGGTTTCTTTAATATAAATTTATTTTAATATAGCTGCTCATCGATTATTGACAAAAGGTTATGCTCAGCTACTGCTACAGTAGCTAGTGGGAGGCCTAGCCCTGCTCGGATGTAGCCTCGTAGAGTAAATGTTTGCACTACGCCCCTGCACGCTAAACGAGGAATTCCGATCGTTTTGCTTCGGAAAAAGATTTCTAAACTCTCACTACGGCACTCATCTTTGCCAGAAGTCTTCAAAGTCTCCGCTGCGCACTGTTCCTCGTGTGCTTGAAGACCATGAGCACAGCGTATGGATGTGGTTGCACTCACAGTTCCCATGATTCTTCGTAATGTACGCTGCACAATAATATTGCGTGTACACGAACAGGATGAACTTAGCATACGACTGTGAAAAATCTTTAACTCCCTCCAGTCTTCTCACCAGCCTTTTCCTTCCTCGTCTCAACAAACTCCTCACTCCCGTACCAAACCCGCAACTCCTCCCACCCTCTCTCCCACTCCGTCCTGACCCACCGCACTCCCACCGCCCACATCTTCTCATGCACAACCTTCAACTTTCCCTCCTCGTCCTCGCCCGGGAAGAACCCACCCCACGTCCGATCCAGTTGTGTAGGCGGATACGCGCCCAACGGACTGAACTGCCAATTCAGGAATGCCTGCTCTGCCATCTTACAATCGTAGTGATCTATCTTCAAGTAGTTTTGTACAAGGCGTGTGTGTATGCCTGCTGAAGGCATGAAGACCATAGCACCGACGTTGATGTTGGGCGCGTCCAGATGCTCGGGTGAGGCGGGTACACCGGCGAAGATGTACGGTTCGCATATTGATTTCTGGTCAGGTGCGGGCGTGAAGTCATCGATGCCCAATTTCCTCTCCACGCAGTTCTGTATCGGCGCGAGTTCAAACATCTCGTCGATGTTCGACAGCGGGAACGCATCTGCGTCTAAGAACAGGATGCGCTCGAACTCCGTCTCAGCCCACATGTTGAGCTTGGCGAAGAGGTCGGTCCAGCGCTTCTGTACGCCGTCGCAGTGCCATGGTAGTGGCTTGAGTTCGCGGACTATGGCGCCGGCGCTGGAGAAGAGTGTGCGTTGCTCGGCCGTCACAAAGTCGGCGACGAAGACGATGAAGGGGTAGTTCTTCTGCGTGCGAGAGCGAGGAGACCAAAGAACTCGGTGGATGAGAGAATGAATGGCGAGAAAGTATGGGTCTTTCAAAGATGGATTGTGAGTAGCCATGAAGGTAGCGTAGGCGTACGTCTTGGGCCCGCCTGGTGAATAGTGAAGTGGCGCATGGTTGCTGAGTTGTTGAAGCGTGTCAATTGGATACTCTAAGTCAAGGTTTTGCTGGAAGTGGAACTCGGGTGAGGAAGGAGATGCCGTATTGTGGTCTTCAGGTTGTTGCTGAATATCGTTGAACGGAGGAAGAGGGCTTAGAGATGCTTCGGCAGCATCTGATGAAGACAACTGGTCAGGTCCTATTGGTGCTGAGAACACTTCGTCTCCAGCCTCAGCCTTGACAGGCGGAGTTGGAGAAGGTCGTGGAGTCTTAGCTAATCCAGTATGGCTTCCAGTTCCCACACGCAGCCTCTCTTCAATACCCGTCTTCCAGTCATTGGCCTGCTGCCCTTCTTCGACTTCGTCAGAACGCGGCGGTCCCAACAAATCACCTTCTCGATTTGCGCAAAGATATAATATACCCAGCAAGAACAGCGTGGCGGCGATGACATTGTGCCGTCGCCTCATGGTCGTGTGTGCAGTGAACCAGGGTCGCTGGATGCATACCCCAATTGAACTATCGAAGCGGACTCAGAGACTGCAGTGCGACTATTGTCTCTCACATGCCCGTCGGCATTCGAATTGAAGTCACATGGGACGTCGCCGATGATGTGCGAAACATCCGAGTGATGGGCGCAATTACACTCAACAAATCTGCCATCGTTTCCCCGTTATCGCACGCTGATCTCGATGCTGCATGCTTTTCTCCAAATCCAAGGTGCGGAGGACTTTCCTATCCCCATCTTGGAGACATGGGGTGATGTTGGATTGATCGGCGTCATACAAGGCAGGGGTCATAAATACCCGGCTTAGTGATCGTCCCCGTGGGGAAATAGCTCCGGGATTCATGTCAATTCAGGAACAGTCCAATAAATGGCTCACATCAGCAACTGCAGCCCGTTTGAGCACCTGCAGTAGTGTGGCTTGCAGCCTCGTAATTCATGTGAAGGTGCCGAGGAGAGAGCATCCGAGCTTTCACTTGCTGCCGACCGGAATGAACCGATCTTAGGCGTTCCATAGCGTCATCGCAATTTCTGGTGGCTAGATCGTATTGGTTGTGATAAGCTGTATCGATTGATTGCTACGTAGGCTGATCAACATGCTGAGCTGAAGGACCGCTTGTGCGGTGGCTGTCGCACTGGTTGTGTTTGAGCCAATGTCTTCTTGTACAGCCAATTGACAAACTTCACGCTTGGCTCGTCGACCAGCTTCGTCACGACTTCTGAAAGATACAGTGTAAAGGGAAGGATGACAAGCTGCGGCAGCCAGAACGCGAGCTCAAGACCCATAGGTCCACTCTTCGATACAGGAAACTTGTCCGCCCAATTGGGTATGCCATCCTTGTGTTGCGGTCGACTCATACCCACTGCTGCGTAGACTCGGTCGCCCAAAGTCCAAATGACGAGACCATGAACAAGGTAAAGGGCGAAGGACACGCGACCGAGATATTGGCATACTCGTGTCTCGAAGAAACGCTTCAGCCATGGCAGGCGTGGTATCGCAGCAACCGCAAAGAAAGCTGCCCAGAATAGATAAAACCACTTGGCGTCAAACACAGCTTGTGGCTTGAGACGTGAAAGCCAATTCCAGCCAGGCGATCTTGAGATGAGGGTGACACGATCGATGTCTGCAGCGTCGAAAGAAGGCACTCCGGCCAGGAAGAGCGCGACGATGAAGAGGTGAAAGAAGATGAACTCCTTGAAGCCAGAAAGAAGGGCGAGCAGACGTGGCAATTGACCGTCCTCAGCGAGCAAGTCGAGGTCGCATAGTAGCATGCCAGCCATGAACAGTGCGCCATACCAGCCATCCACAATGTAGAGAAAGAAGAAGATGAGGCCTGCTTCGCACCACAGACGCGCACTTGTTGTGCATCTAGCCAATGCGGGTACCACTGTATAAATAATGATGGAGCCGCGGAACTCGAAAGGTATTGACCATGAGTGTGGATGATAGGGCTCGGTGAACTCATAGATGTTGTTTGAGAAGACGAAACTGTAATTCTTGAAGGTGTAGTACCACTCTCGAACGTCCTCGCTAAAAGCTGGGTTCATTTCCTTTATGTCAACCCAGATCCCAGTTGCATGCCGAAAGCAAAGCCAGAAGAGGGTCACGACGATGATGGGGATGTAGAGTCGCATCCACCGACGGAAGAGCGCCGAACCAATATTTTCGGCTGCACCAAACGTTTGCCCTTTCTGGACCAGACTCAGAGCCTTGACGGAGAGAACATAGCCGGAGATGACGAAGAAGATTGCGACAGCAAAATGTCCGCCGGAGAAGAAGATGCGCACGAAAGGAAGAGCGGCAAAGTAGTGTCGACCCTCATAGCCAAATGCGTTTTCGTAGATGAGGTTGCCTTTGCCGCCATGCGACCATAATTGGTTGTGGTGGAGGCAAACGAGGAATGCTGCAAAGCCACGCAGACCGTCAAGCCATGCCGTTCTTCGCATTGATGTTTTTGGAGTACCAGTTCTCAAGGCCAGGAACTCTGGGCGGACGATGTCCAGACTCCATCGTGGGAGTTTCGAAGGCTTCCAAGTTACGGACCGCAGATTGACATCCTCGAGGGTGCCGTGGTCCAGCAAACCTCCAGTCTTAGTGGGCATGGTGTGAGCAATGAAGATGGATAGATAGATATCGTGCTGCGTGCGTGTGTCTTGTGAAGACTGCGACACGCTGGCACACTCGTCGAAATTATGGCAATTAGACCTGCGACAACCTGGCTCTGCTTCGTTGCATTCTCCGTGCGAAACAATTGCCTAGAGCACGTGTGATTTACGTCCCCGGCAAGATGCCGAGGAACGACAGGACGATCTCTATTGCCATTCCGTCGGCCCTTACTGCACTGGGAGAAGCAGGCGAAATGCGGGAGCGGGGGTAGCTTGGAGATTCAACAACGAACGTATGGGGGTGGCCAGTGAGCGATCACGCACGTGCCTGCTTTTTCGAATCACAAAGCTTGTATAGTATGATAGGCTCACTTTCGCGGGGTGCGGAGGTGACTGCTGCGTTCAGCATGGAGTCTGGGGGATCGATCCTGGGTTTGGTCAAGCGGCCGCTGCAACGCTGCAGGGATCCGGGTTACAAGCTTTGCTTTGGCCGCCTTGACTATCCAACTCTGCGCATCCTCCGCCAACACCTGCAAGGGCTTCGCCGTATTGATGTTGCACATGCTGGGGTTTGTTCATTTTGTCTGCAGGATTGAGGCTGGCCTGAGAGAATGTACCAACGTACCGAGGATGCAGCCATAAATTGGTCGCTAGGATTGGCCAACGCTGCGGCAGCACCTGCGGAGATGGAGTGGTCCTGGGCTGGGGTAGGCCTTGATGTAATCGCTCATAGCTTGGATTGATGATGGGCAAAAGGCGGCAATCTCGCAATTTCCTGATAACTTCAGTATGCGCAGTAGATCAAGACCACCTCCTCCAAAGCTTCATCTTGTCACCAAAATGCCTCCACACTCACCAATTACCAGTCATTTCTCGGGTAAACTTACCAGCCAGGTGCGGAGGGTGTTGCCGGCTTATCTCGCTGCGGTGTTTCTCCTCGTTTTCTTCGCCAACACCCACTTCTTCACGACACCCATAAGAGCCGCCCATCGCTATAGGCGAGAGCTCAAGTATCAGCAGCCGCTACAGGCATCCACAAGCGTGATACCGAGGAAGATCTGGCAGACGTGGAAAGTTGGACCACTTGGATTTGAACAGCGCGACTCGGACTCCGCGAAGACTTGGCCGGCGAAGAACCCAACTTATCGCTATGAGGTATTGACAGACGATAATGCGCTCGAGTACCTCGAATGGCATTATGGCGTCCATGGCATCAATCGCCCCGATTTTGTTGATCTCTACCGAGAGCTCAACATCACAATCATCAAAGCCGACCTCCTTCGGTACCTCGTCCTGTATGCCGAGGGTGGCGTCTATGCAGATATTGATGTCGAGGCATTGCGCTCAGTCGAGAGGTTCATACCCGAGAGGTACAACGAAGAGGAGGTCGATATGATCATCGGCGTCGAGATTGATGAGCCAGCATTCGTCCATCACCCTGTCCTAGGCTCGAAGTGCATGTCCTTCTGCCAATGGACATTTGCAGCCAAGCCTCGGTTACCCGTGATGATGCGACTCATCGAGAACATCCAAGATTGGCTACACGAGCTCTCAGAAGAGAAAGGTGTGCCTATCTCAGAGTTGCAGCTCGACTTCAACGAAGTCATCAGTGGTACGGGTCCATCGGCGTTCACAAAAGCGGTGCTGGAGCAGATGACGGCTCAGAACCATGGCAAAGCTGTGACGTGGGATCCATTCCACAACTTAGCCGAGTCAAGACTGATCAACGGAGTGCTTGTCTTGAACGTAGAGGCGTTCGCTGCTGGCCAGGGCCATTCCGATTCGGGTAATCATGACTCGCGAGGTGCACTGGTGAAGCATCACTACCATGCTTCTGGTTGGCCGTCCAGGCATCCTAGACACAACCATCCCATGTATGGCGAGGTTGAAAAGTGCAATTGGAACCCGCAGTGCGTTGCCGAATGGGTAAGTATTGCTTCCTGTGTTTTGCTTGAACGTCATTGCTGACCATCATCAGGACAAGAATGTCGCCGAGTGGGACACCCTCTCCAAGGAGGAGCAAGACAAGCGCATAACTAGTAAGCCAGCAGAGGTGCCACCTCCGCCGCAGCCACGCTGAGGTTCTTCGCGTCTCGAAGAATGATCAAGTCGCGTAAGGATGGCATCGCCTGCGGTGTCGTCCGCCTTTGGCGGGTCGGGCAAGTCGTCGCGTGATACAAGGACATGCACGCGAAGCACGCTCATGGCCAAGCATACCGTACATCGCACCTTCGTGACTGGTGATCGCGGGGTTGGACCGGTTCGGTGGTGGGCGACCGGCTCGGCTCGGGGTGGCGCACAGCTGGAGGCGCAAAGGATTTCGTTTTGGATAGGCGCACTGTATGACTACGCTGCGGCTGGGCCAGCAGCATACATCGATTAGCGCCCGGGAGTGGTTTAGACGGCGTATATGTTGGCATACTCGATAAGTTTCAGATGAAGCCGCGGCTTCGTTTTGGATGGGGAAGACCTCACTAGAGTCGGACATAATCTTGGCTGTCAGCCAATCAGAGTATTATAAACACGTGACTTATTGGACACAACTCTGGAAAGAACTCGGACATATCATAAGTAAACTTGTCTCTTACGATTATTACTCTACGGGGAATCATTACTCGTTCTCTTGACGTGAGCCAATTGTACTGACTAGATCACGCAGTATCGACTCATCACATAAGCCCTCACTGCACCACGGTCAAGTGCACTTGCCATATGCCGACAGGCATCCGGTACCGCAGTGAGCCGTGCTGCTACCACACCATCCATACTGACTGCAGCACTCGCCCTGAGAAAAGCCAATGCAAATGTATTTGTTCGTACCGCCACATGTCCCGTCGGTCGACACCTTGCCGGTCGGCGTGGCTGCGGCCGACGAGGCCTTAGTGCTAGATGCAGACTTGGTGCTCGATGTAGCAGCAGCCTTGCTCGAGGACGTTGAGGCAGGCTCAGTGGAAGAAGAGTTTGGCTTGCTGCTGCTGACAGACGAAGAAGCAGGTTCACTCAAGGAGACAGACGAGACCTTAGAGCTAGATGTGGCTACTACACTACTAGAAGTAGATCCCGCTTTCGAGCTGGAAGTCGATGCGGCGTTACTCGAAGACGAGGAGCTGGAGCTTGTGCACTTTCCGTACAGAGGATTGCATCCAGTACCACAGTATGCGTCGGTGCTGCCGCACCATCCGTACTGGCTGCAGCATTCACCTTCAGAAAAGCCGACGCAGGTGTAGCCATTTGTCCCACTACAGCTGCCGTCCGTGGAGATAACGCCACTGGGCGTTGCGCTTGATGCGGACGAAGTAGAAACACGAGTAGAAGATCCCCCAAAAGTGCTGCTCAACTTGACGGTAGAAGCAGAAGTCGAGGCTTTGCTGGAAGAGACACTGCTTGACGATACTTTGCTGGAAGAAATACTGCTTGACGATATTTTGCTAAATGAGACGCTGCTCGAAGAGACTTCCGTGGACGAAGCACTGGAAGTCTTGGTGGATGAGACGGAAGAAGAGCTGGCCGACTTGCTTGATGTGGAGAGAACAGAGGAAGATGAGCTCGAGGAGATGCCGCACTTGCCATATCCGCTCTGGCAACCAGTTCCACAGTGGCCGTCAGTATTACCGCAGTAGTTATACTGAGAGCAGCACTCTCCTCCCGAGAAGCCGAGGCAAGTATAACCAGATGAGGCACCACAGGAGCTATCAGTCGAGACAGTGGTTGGCGTGGAGACAGTAGTTAGCGTCGATACAGCAGCATTCGATGTTCGGCTGCCCGTTATCGAGGAAGATGACGACTTTGTCGACGCGCACGCGGGCTGCGTGAACGATGACGTAGTGGCCACCCTCGCGGTGGGCGTTCGGTACCAGTTGGCTTCCGCATCACCCATGCACTCTCCCATGGTCACACCGGTGTAGCCCTTTGTCACCATGAGATCGAGCATATAGCCAGTCAGGTTGTAAACAGTCTGGTAGTGAATATCGTGGGCAATGGCAAGGAATTCATCAGTAGAAGAGTTCTTGGCGCTCAGCGCTGCGTTGAAGTTGTCCTTGGGGATCTGAGCCTTTTCAGGGGTAACGTTATTGTAATCATCGGTGTCAAGATTGAAGTACGAGACGTGGTACCCGAGATCTGCCATGTCGGTCTCGCAACCTGAAGCTGATGAACAGGACGAGTAAGGCGGACGCATATAGGTGGGGAACTTTCCGATGATGTTGGTGAGAGCCATCTCAAGCTTGATCATTTGTTCATAACGCTGTGCCTGAGTGATGGCAGAGAGATCCTGATGAGACCAGGTGTGACTGGCAATCTGATGTCCATCGGTAATCATGCGCTGAATCACAGTTGTCCAATTGGTATCAATGGATCCCTTGCTGAGATTGATTCCAGTGATGACTATCGTATACCATCAGCCGACGTTCCTGTCACGAGTTCACATTTAACTTACAGAAGGTGGCCTTAAAGTTGTAAGACGCGAAAAGGTCCAGGAGATGGTCCGTATAGGAGTATGGACCATCATCGTAGGTGATGGCGATCTGCCCAGCTTTGGTGCAAGCGTAGATACCAGAGCTGCCGTACAACACGCTGCCGACTTTGTCACGAGTGACATCCTTGGTAGTGCCACCAGAGGGAACAACATTGGCATCAGCGGCGGGTCCGTACTCGAACAGGCTGTCGGGTGCTTGGCAGTAAGCACTGCCTTGACCACACCATCCACCGGTTGAGCAACAGTAGCCTTCCGCGCACGTTGCGCAACCATAGCTTGGACCACATCGGCCATTCGCATCGCCACCCTGGCGCGCTTCCAACTGTGATCCATGAGAGGAATGGGCGACCCTCGCCGCACGTGCACCATAGATGTTCCTCCTCTTCAATCCAGCGAGATCCTTATTGTTGCCGAGTCCGAAGATTTTGGGAGCCCCTGGAATGCCGCCATGGGCTACAGCCAAGGGTACAATCAGCGACCCAGCAAGTAGTTCTGCGAAACGCATCGTTCGAGTTTGGTCCAATTAGCGATATTAAGATTACTGTTCCGTCGCGTGTCCTGGTGGATTTTGAGCTGGTGTAGGTTGGTAGTTCCAACAATGATGTTCTCAACGAATTTGGTGTCGAACAAAGCGAGTGGCAGTCACCTATGAAGGGACAAGACGGGGCAAAGAGCGAACGGGGAGTTACATATTCCCAAGACTACGACCAATACTTATTGCCTGCGAAATGTGACGAGAAGCGACGAAGGGGCCAGACGTGGCGTACCCAAGACATCGCAAAATTCCAACAAGTCTCGACCATCGCTGGCTATGGCGTCCTTGGCAGTGTGTAGCTCAGCCGCAGCGCGTGTCAAGCAGACTTTAGGGCCTTGGAAGCAGAGAAAAGTAGGAAACAAATGACGACGAGAGACGACAAGGCTGCACTATGTCACGGCGACAGCGAAGGTGTACGCGGCCATATTTCCACAATTTGAGCGAAGAGTGCGAAGGGTGAATTGACGCGGCTGAGCCTGCGCAAAAGCAGAATTAGAGTTAGGAGTCTCACCAGGAGCGCAATTCAGCTCGTCGAGGATTCTGAAACATTCCATCTTCGTGGTGTCGCACCCGACGAAAATATCTTCGTGCTGAGGTCGATGAATGAACCGGCGTATCATGGACATGATGATGAATTTGTATGTCCGGGCATTGTTTTCTCCTGACAAGCCCGCTTAGATCCTTGGCGACGGCTCGGCAAATGCAGATTTGACGTGGTCTAGAACGTCACCCCAGGAACAACATTTCCCCTCAGCCTTGCGCAATTGTCAACATCCCGCACGCCCACCCGCTGGATGTTCTGGAAGATACACGACCTTCAGTCTGTAGGAACGCAAATTCATACCGTGGGCGGTCGCTGAGCATGCGATGGGATTTTTGCACGATGTCATTTTTCCAAAACAAACAGCGATGGAAAGTCTTCATGCTAGAGCAGACCGAGATTGTATCGTTGGTACTCCCGATTCATCAGCCAGCCCATCTTTCGTGACGCGTCACCAGAAAAACGGGCTATAGTGCTAATGGTCTTGCCGGTCCGCGTACTATCATCACGCTACGAGCCTCTTCACACAAGCCTGCCCATGGCGACTGATCGAATGGAGAAACCAATGATGATATTTGACAGTGAAAGGACATCGCCCTGCTCCTGACATAAGCGGCGAGGACGGAGCAGTTCACACCGCCCGGATTGTGGGTATCGGCTGTTTCCAAGTAGCACAAGCCTCTTCAGATACCGCGCTCCATCAACCTCATCATCGAAGCAGTCCATCCAGCAAACCGTCCCTTCATCTGACTCACAAATCCTCCGGGTGAGAAGTTGGATTGTCGCATGCCGTCTCTCAACCGCGCCTCATCCACAGGCTCCTTCGCTGGAAAGAAATGTAAATTGGGAAGGCACGCAGCGAATAGACTCTGCTGGTTGAGATGATATTCATCTGCTGGCTCTGACGCAGACGGAGCTTTTTTAGCGCGCGAGTCTGGGCCATGGTTCCTTCTGCGTATAAGGCGTCCATCAGGTCTTGAGTGCCGCGCAGCATGACTTCTTCCTCGCTGAAGTACGAGAGCATCGCGAAATTGTTCGGCGAGTACAGTGAAAGGTACGAACGGACTTGCACGTGACGATGGCGATGACAGAAGCTGATCAATGCCTGTAGATCTGCATTCATGGGGCTGTGACGCGTCCAGTATGGTCCATACAGGAATTGTAGAGCGCGCACACGGCCGAGGGGTACAGGGGTGCATCGCTGTATAAAGTAGTACGTGAGTCCGAGTGTGTACAAAGCCAACTCGTTGAAGTGCAGCTCTAGACCACGTGTTTCTGCATACAGCTGCTTGTTGACCTATATTGATTGCATATGATCAGCACATGTTTCACAGTCATCTGTTCGTTGATAGTACTGACAAAGCGTAGCTGGTTGGCGAGAAGGCTGAAGCCTGCTTATTCCTTCGCTACGTGAAGCGCGATCGTGTTGGCCTTCGGTGCACCTTTATACCACCGCCTGAAGCCATCATATCTGGCAGTGAATTTGATAGGATCGTCTTCAGTCAACACCAGCTCGTAGATGCAGGTCCTTAGCTCACCCGAAAGCCCGAAGAAGTTGCAGTCGCCATCGGTCGAAGCTTGAACGGGACCGTCTCTCATAATGCAACAATTGACAGGGTGACAGAAGAACACCCAAGGATGAAAGTATGCGAGTGAAAGAGAAAAGAGCGTGGTCGAGGTGAGACACGATGAGTGTCACCGCGATGGAGAGCAATTAAGACTTGAGTCGGTATTTACAATCGTCGCTGAGAGAAGGAAAGAACAATGGATTGGCATGGCGCCAAGCCCAATTGGGAAATGGCCCGGGGGAAGTGATATGGTACAGACGTCATGCAGAAGGTACATCTTATTACACGCTGCACATGGCCGCAATTGCGACCACCAACACGGATATTAGGCTCACCGCGATGGTGCCCGCAGCGCCCGTATTCTGAGGAGATGACGCGCCCGAACTTCTCGATGCACCACCGCTCTGCGTAGCACTGCTGCTGCTCGAGCTTCCACCACCATTAGCAGTCTGTAAGCTCTTCGCTGAGGGATACAGAAGGCCCTGCACAACCTCCAATGCGTCGTAGACCTCACCAAGATTGCCGTCACTTGCACTCGCCTGTTCCCATTTGGAGTCTGCGTCCGCCCAGCTGAGGCTGCACGAGGGTTTCCCACCACTTGTGCAGACCGAAACTGCTCCCTGGGCAGAGGCCGAAAGAATCTTGCTGATAGTACCTGAGGCAAACGGAGCAGCGAGCGCAGCGCGAGCCATGGTACGCGCGAATATTCCTTTGAATGCACGTTGATCGACATCACATTTGCCGTTATTTTCACACGCTGTTTCGATAATGACAGGATTGTCCTTCGTGGCTTGAAATACGGAAGAGGCATTGACGAAGCCATTCACAGTGTCTGTCCAGTTTTGCGCGCCAGTCTGCGAGATCAGTACCTATCTGACTAGGTGGACATGTTGCGACTTACCATGTTGAACATCAGGGCTGCTCCCTCCGTGTAGACACCATGGGCAGCTGTCCACTGGATATGGTTGACCTGCGAACAGTTTTTCTTGTCATCCGCTCCGTCAAATACATGGAAATCGCTGACAAGACCAATGTCATTAGACCACTTGTAGATCTGATTTGCATACTGCGTGTAAGTTGAGTTTCCAGTAAATTTTGCAAGACGGGCAGATAGCAGGAAGAAGTTGCCATTCGACATGCTGTTCTTGTAATTGTAGCCGTTGTTGAACGTGAAGATTTGCCATTTCAAGCCACCACCGCAGGTGGCATAGTCGATACGTTCCGCTTGAGTATTCCAGACATTGACAACGAGATCAATCCAATTGAGGTTTGCGGGCTTTGGGAAACCAACTTCGGCTGCGGTCATCGCCGCCAATCCCCAACTGCTTTGATCATCATTGCCAAGGGTCTTGGTCTGATTCGGAGGCATGAAGGCATCATGATCGCCAATCTGGTGCTGAAGGGCTTCCGAAATGAGCGAGTCGTACTGAGAGTCCCCAGTGAGATATGAGTACCCGATCAACGCGTTGAAGACGATACCGGCTTCCCACCAGTAGTAAGGGTCGGGAAAGAGGCCAAGAGTGAGGTCTTTTTGCAATGTCTCATTGTAGAACGAAACGATACCACCAGCAAGCGATTTTGCGGCCGACTTGATCGAATCTACTCCCTGTAAGGATCTGCATTACACTCAGCGCGTGGCGTAATTACCTGTACTGCTGACATCGAGTTGAATGCCAGTCTGACCAACAACCCGGCCTACGAGGAAAGGAAGAGCAAGAGACAGCACACCTGTGTGTCCGAACATCCTTGATGAAATGAAACGCGTGACGATACGAACAAGAAGATTCGGACGGCCACTGCCTTGATGGGATCCGGCGGGTTTTGATATTCTCGCGAGTGGATCTGCCCAGAAACTACGACTGCGCCGCCGTCCGTTCGGACCAATGATAGCTCGAACATTGCATTAACCGCAGGACGCCTTACCCGAAAGTAGCGCATTTCTAATTTTGAATTAAGGCTGCAAGCACCAAGGCGATCTCTTTTGTTTCATCAAAATGTTACCAGCCGGCTCACCGAGTCTTGCGCTTCAAACCCATCTTCACAACGAGAGCTTCAGCAATGTCGTGCGCAAAGCCTTCATCGTTAATGGCGCGGTCATCTTCAACAACATCGATCCCGCTGTCTGCTAGCCCGTCTCTAATGACTTGAAAGAGGATGCCGTCAGCTTCTCCGTCTGCAAATGGTCCATCAGGGACTGCGATCATGCTGATACCGCCCTTTGGTAACCACACTTCAACAGCCGTGGGATCTTTGACGTGATGCTTCAAAATCTCAACAATCGTTGCGCCAACTTGCCGTGCTTCCTCCACGGATGTTCTCATGAGCGTCACGACGGGATTGTGTTCGTACAGTTTCCGCTCCCTGTATCGTTCTGGAACGCTGGCTATGGGACCGAAATTGGTCATGTCGGTTGCGCCCACGGAGATGATATTTGGTATTCCGGATTCTGCAGCGGCTTCGAGACGGTGCGGCCCTGCACTCATGACGCCTCCTGTTATGTGATCGCAGAGCTCGGTGGTCGTCAAATCAAGCACAGCTTCAAGTTCACCTTCTCTCACAAGGCGTTCCATTGCCTTTCCTCCATGGCCGGTAGCATGGAAGACATACGATTCGACGTCAAAGTTTGACTCAAGATGTTTGCGGATCGTGTCAACGGCTGGCGTGGTCACGCCGAACATGGAGATTCCAACGCGCTTTCTTAACCCCTCCGGCGACGTGCCAGTTCTGGTCCTTGTCCTGTGTGCGAGTGCCATAGCTGCAATCGCATACCCGGCATTGCTCAGCACGCGCCGCAAGATTTGATTGAGACCCGCAATATCGACCACCGAGTTCATTAGGGTAATGTCGGTCTCCTCGACGATGGGCCCTGTGTCACCACTTGCAACGGTTGATACAATCAACTTGGGAAATCCAATCGGAAGCGCGTCTCTCATGACTTGCGCAGCGAGTGAGGTGCCTCCAGAACCCCCGGCTGCGACGATTGCATCGATCTTCCCTTGTTCGTGAAGCTTCCTGACTGCTTTTGTTGCACATGAAGCCATAGTCTTGATGACCTCGCCACGAGGTAAGTCGCTCAGGTTTTGGCCATCGCCATACTCGTTGAACAAATCTTTCTGGCCAATATTTATAGCCGAATTATTCGTCGGTGTTCGTCCGACATCAATCAACGCCACATCGATGGGACTGTGTTTGATCTCATCGCGTAGGTAGAGCAGTTCTTCTAGCTTCGTATCGCATGTGCCAAGCATAACAACGTGGGGGCAAGACATAGCTTAACCCGCAGACCATGCGTCGAGTGTTTCGAGGTACAATGGGAAGGCATTAAAATTGGGTGCAGTCGTTGGGCACGGTCAATGATCGTGGTCGAGAAAAGATGTCCCCGCGTTTACGTCATCACGCAGCTCTTTTCTTCCCAAACGGCGAACATTCAACAATTCCTCGGCTTCTTCCACGACGACACACTGGCACCACGATGTCACCACCAACAGATCGCAAAACCATATTAGAAAGCCTGCGCAAATCTATCAATAATGGCAACATCATTGTTGGGGCTGGCGCCGGCATTGGTCTTTCGGCGAAGTTCATCGAGCAAGGCGGTGGTGACATGATCATCATATATAATAGCGGCCGTTTTCGTATGGCAGGGAGAGGATCTTTGGCGGGACTCATGCCTTATGGCAACGCCAACGATGTTGTATTAGAAATGGTATTGAGATTCAAAGTCATGTTCTAAGGTGACAGCTAACAAGTACCAGGCCAGTGAGGTACTTCCTGTCGTCAAGCACACGCCCGTTCTAGCCGGCGTGTGCGCAACAGATCCGTTTCGTGATATGGACAGATTTTTGAAGCAGCTGAAGGACCTCGGCTTCGCTGGCATTCAAAACTTCCCGACGGTCGGTCTAATAGACGGCACGTTTCGACAGAACCTTGAAGAGACAGGTATGAGCTACGATGCTGAGGTTGAGTTCATCCGAAAAGCACGCGAACTCGACTTGCTCACCACGCCGTACGTCTTCAATGTTGACGAAGCCAAGAAGATGGCTGAAGCCGGTGCGGACATCTTGGTTGCGCACATGGGTCTTACGACGTCTGGAAGCATTGGCGCGACGAGTGGAAAGAGCTTGGATGATAGTGTGAAGCTGATCCAGGAGATTCGTGATGCCGCAATCAAAGTGAACGACGGCGTCATTGTGTTGTGCCACGGCGGCCCAATTGCCGCACCGGAAGACGCGGAGTATGTCATAAGTAAGACCAAAGGCGTACACGGCTTCTACGGCGCAAGTTCGATGGAGAGACTACCTGTCGAGGAAGCGATCACGAACATCACCAAGACATTTAAGAACATCAAACCGTCCTCAAAATGATAACACGGTCTGGCTTCTGATTGAACCTTAGAGCTTGACCCACGGATCCGACTGCGTCTTCGCAATTCCTTCTTTTAGCTTTTTCAGTTCTTTTGCTCGTGTTTTTACATCCTTCGAGAAGTCGTCAAACATGCGCGCAGCACTTCTCCGACCTATCCCTAGCAAGCCTTTGCCAAACATCCATGTCAACCATCCGTCATAGTCTTCGCCATGAACGAACGTGGTACCACCAGGTGTCACATGGCTCTCGATGAACTGAAAATAGTGTCTGCCGGCGAAGGCACCACCAAATGTGCTGCCATGCCAGGTCAATTCTGTGGACGAATTCGCCTTCACTATAGGTACGAGCTTTATACCGCGGATCTTCGCGTTAAGAGTTTCGCCCTGCTGAAGTTTACGAGGGTCTCTGCCTGGCGGGATGGTGTTCATGGATTGAATGAATGTCGAGTGCCATTCGGAGTAGCGCGCGAAATCGAGTATCTTATTTCCGTTAGCGCGCGAAGACGACCTTAGGAGACAAGGTGTAAGCAAGACTTACGATTGCGCGCACCTCTTCCGGCGTCGCGTCTATCTCTGTCTCAATCTGCACGTGGGCCATGTCGGGTTCTGTTGCAGTAGACATTGGGATGCCATAGGTCCCTTCTATTCTTATACCATCCTTCCGTCGAGTCAGCAGCCACCGTCTGACGTGATACACAATCGCAAGTATCGCCTGCCAGGGACCGATTGGACTGCATGTACTCCATATCCGTTGCATTGGGGATGGCCCCAACTCAAATCTGCTGATTTTCTCAGCACGATACATAGCCACAATCAGCCAGCTAAGCTTTGGTCAGTCTTTGCGGAGCTCAACTCTCATGATTGTTTACATC
Source organism: Setomelanomma holmii (assembly GCA_010015745.1). NCBI lineage: Eukaryota > Fungi > Ascomycota > Dothideomycetes > Pleosporales > Phaeosphaeriaceae > Setomelanomma > Setomelanomma holmii. Next base: position 218,709 of record ML978195.1, read on the forward strand.
GTTATAAGCTGAACCAAGGTGCAACAGAAGGAACTGAAACCAGTTGGCGCACGTTGCACATATCGCACACATATCTCTGGTCGTTTCTCTCGCTCAGAACGTGTGATGTCATGTGCCTGGCGCATTGCGGATGCACCGGCTACTGCACCTCTCGCTCCGCGTGGATTGTCTTACATGCCCGCACCTGCCATGAATCACATCCTGATACAAGTTCTCGCGATTTAGGGATCTATATGCACTTCGATTAGAGAGAAATATATGGGGTGATGAGTTGCGCACAGCTTACAATACTAGACTCCCTAGTTGCGATTCATTCCTTTTTAATCTAGAACTATGCTTGACCCCGAAAAATCGACCAGATCAACCAGCACGACAGTTATTATGTAGCACGGCGAAGTCTCCTTTGCAGGTCTTTTTCCGCCTTCTTGGCTTTCGTGTTTGGCGTCAATCTCGCCTCTGCATCCGGCTCTGCCTCAAAGTCGGCCTGCTCTGGGATCGTTGGCATCAACGTTCGCACGCCGTGCCCGAAGCGTTCGACATCCATTATCGCACGCGAATTATAATACTCCAGCTTTTGTCCAGCAGGTGGTACATTCGCCCATTCCATGTTCACTGACGGGTGAACATGTTTTCGCGCAAGAGTGGCCTTTGTGTACCCTGGAGAATCGGGCCATGCATATAAAGAATCTGGTGTCTCTGTTCTCCGCTCATCTGCTGCCGGAGCAAGAATTGGGTACTGCTGCGGTCCTTCCACAACAGTCGTCGTTCCAGCAAAGCTAGCGACGGACACTGGTCGCCGATTGATTGGGTTGGGTGGAGTTTCAAAGAGCGAATTCGATGCTCGCGGGCTCAAGCGAAAGTACCCTCGGTTTCGTGGGGCTGGCGTGGGCGTCTCATACAGTGAACGAAGGCTCACATTTGACATTCCGAGGGCACTATCTTTGAAGTCGCCGCCTACACTAGTTCCCAACCCAAAGGCTGCATCATCTTGCTTCGCCCTCTCTAGTACATCATCTGTCGTTGTAGGCACAGGCGGACGTAGTGAAGGCGGACTTGGCGGTGATGGCGATCGCTCCGTCACCAGCTGCAGCCGAGCAGGCTGTAAGGATGTTGGACTGCCGTGGACAGTGGGCTCAGAATCCCGGACATATCCTACACCAGAAACCTGATTCGAGCGACTGCGGTGTAGCGACTCAGATGAAGACGACTGTAATCGCTTGGCCGCGTGCTCTAGCTTCGATACCAAGCTCGGACTTGGACTTGCGACGCGGACGTGCTCATCATCTTCCATGTCCAGCTGGAACCAATTCGAATCGCTTGCTCTGCGGCCCAACCCCAAGTTCAGGGCGCTTATGCTAGATTGCATGCGTGACATCAACAAGCTACGAGCTCGCCCACGAGTACGAGGCTGAGCGAATGCTGCTTCGTTGGCTTTCTCTTTCGCGAGCCGGTAGCGTTGAGTAACCGCTCGCTTGAGCAGTGTTCCCTTGCCCTCCAAGCCATTGTTCGCGACGTAGTTATTGATCGTAACTGGTCCGTAGAAGTTCATAGGTCCAGCCACGTTCGCGACAGGTGTTTGAAGCATGTTCGTCAACGGGACATGAGCTGGGATTTACTGAACGCCACCTACTGAGGGTAATGTGGCCTCAACCCGATATTTCTGAGACAACTCCGGCGAAACGTATACCAATTCGGAGCTATCTTGTTCCTGGATGAGTGGTTCAGCTTGCATGTCACTGCAAGCCGCAGCCGAGGATGATGAGCCAATCAGTTGGCGACTCAAGGTCGTGTAAAATGAGGACGCTGAAAAAGCGGTTGATGATGACCCTCGAGACTCCGCTTGGCAATTCTGAGCCACCATATCAGGAGTTGCCGCTGCGCCCGCAGTACCCTGTTTAAAGAGCCCAGGGGCATTAGGATATCCGCCAATGTGCGGACGTGGTATTGATGATGAGGTCCTCAATACATGCGCTGCTGGAGCAATCGGATGAGGTGTTATCCCAGCAGCAGAGACGGATACATTCGCTTGACTAACGGCCGCAGATTGTCCACACCTTTCCGCTTCATGCATACTATTCGTGGAAGGCGAATGAAGAATGGGAGTGTTCACTAGCCATTCTGGGTTCCCAACTCGCCGCGCAACAGGAGCCGGAAGTGTCGATGCACGCAAATTTGGCTGCGTTAAGCTCTCTTCACAGCGGAATTGCGCCACGCGCCCAAACGTGCAATCGTCATCTTTGGGTGGTGGCCGTGGCGGAGGAGTGCTATTCATACGTGCTGGACGTGTCTGGTCCTCGCTGGCGACCATTGCAAGCTGGGCCTCTTCCTCTTCGCTCAGGTGCTGAACTCGATACTTCTTCTTCAACCGCTCAGTACTCTCGCGAGCTTCCGCTTCTCGGGCAGCAACGATCTTGCTACGCGGAATGACATCGCGGATAGCCCTCATCTCGACATCGCGCTCGTGTTCCAGCAGCAATGCCTCTTCCTGGCTCAGGAATAATGCTTTATACAGCTGAGCTTCCGTTGGATCAGTAGCATCGCGCTCACTATTAGCGACGGTGCGGCGAATTGTATCATCTTCTTCGCGCTGTCGGGCGAGATCAGCTGCTTCCCGCTCCGCGATGAGATCGAGATGAGCAGGAAGTACGCCATCGAGACTGGAGTCTTTTAGAGCAGCTAGAGATTTGACCTTGGCGATGCAGACAAGATCTTCGAAAGCGGCAATCTCGTTGTTTGGCGTGTCGTGTCTCGCGTCTTGAGGTTCCTGCGCGGCATGCCGTCGGTCCATGTTGGGTTTGTGTGGTAGAGCCTGAGTTGGAGGCGCGCACAGGGCTCGATGAGCAGGACACTTGACCACCGCTAGTCGCGCGTTTCTCGGAGCCGATGAAGGAGGCATCGTGTTCGATGGGTATAAGCCCCTGATTGCAGCGCTCTGACCTGTGTTCGGAGGACGCCTGGGCTGAACCCGATCCTTATTGGACATGGTAGTGGAGGAAGATTATAGCTGGGTAGACGGCGAGAGCATCGAAGTTGAAGGATGCTTGGTGGCGGTCCTGTCGTGAGAAAGTTGACACGCTCGCTTTGGAAGACTTATGCTGCAGTGTGGAGAGCGACTTGCATGAAATCACTGGAGGAACCTGAGGCTTGCCATAAGGGGCCGTGCACGTTCATGCATCTGCTTTTACGCACTCGATACTCGCGACGCGTCCGATTGTAAGTGAATATTCACTGCAAACGCGGCTATCGCATCATACGCGAAGTGAGTATGTTGAATGGCCCTGTAGTTCTTGTGGAACCCTTTAGCGCTTTAGTTTGTATGCTGGTCCACTGCGTAGAGCTGGGCTGGATCGAGGAAGTGCCGCGCCATTGTCGAGAGCACTTGTATATAGCGGAAGACTCTTGAGATAAGTATACATGGCGGTTCCTGGCCAGGAGCTACGAGGCTGATGCAGGTTAAGGGAAAAAGAGGTCTCGAAAAGGTCGTGGCAAGATGTACTGCAATATATAGACTTTTGGGTGCTTTGTTCAGCAGCAAGCATATGAAATCGATAGCAAAGCATAACGTGTTGGATAAGCGAGTGATCCAGGCAAGCGAGTGAGCCACCCCACTAACTTTCGACAACCTCTCACCTTGAATCGACTATGGCTCCACCAACACTACCTCAACACGCCTCTCATGAGGCTGATATAAACCTTGCAATCTCAGCTCTTGATACAAATCAAATTCAGACTGAAAGGCGCGCTGCAGCGACGTTTGAAGTCTCTTGCGCTACTTTCCACCGCCGACACGCTGGCAGACCTGCCCGACGCGATTGCCAGCCCAATTCAAAGAAGCTTACCCAGCTAGAAGAGGAGGTAATTATTAGATACATACTTGACCTAGACCAGCGTGGATTTGCGCCTACGTACGCATTTGTACGTGATATGGCTGATAAGCTGCACGCTGCGCGCGGCGGAGGCCAGGTTGGGCAGAAGTGGCCAGCCAACTTTGTTAGGCGTACAGACTCTCTCATAACGCGTTTCAATCGAGCGTACGACAGGCAGAGAGCTCTCTGCGAGGATCCTGTGTTAATTAGGAGCTGGTTTGAGCTTGTACAGCAGACAAAGACCAAGTACGGCATCTGCAATGAGGACGTCTACAACTTTGACGAGGCTGGCTTTATGATGGGAAAGATCACGACTCAGCTCGTCGTGACAGGGTCAGAGAGGAGAGGGCAGCCAAAGGCTGTCAAGCCTGGGAATCGCAAGTGGACGACGGTGATCCAAGGAATCAACGCTGCTGGCTGGGCTATTCCACCGTTTATCATCTTTGCCGGCCAGCACCACCTGTCTGCCTGGTACGAGGAAGATATACCACGCGACTGGGCTATCGCTGTCAGCGACAATGGCTGGACAACTAATGAGCTTGGAGTTGAGTGGCTAAAGCACTTTATTAAGCATACAAAGGGCAAGGTAGTTGGGGCGCGTAGGCTGCTCATCCTCGATGGCCATGAGAGCCACCACTCTCTTGAGTTTCGAGAGCTCTGCGAAGAGAACAATATCTACACGCTCTGCATGCCGCCTCACTCGTCGCACCTATTGCAGCCGCTTGATGTGGTCTGCTTCTCAGTGCTGAAGCGCGCGTACAGCTGTGAGATTGAAGCTCCCATCCGCCACCATATCAACCACATCACAAAGCTAGAATTTCTGCCAGCCTTTAAGGCAGCCTTTGAGCGATCGTTCACGTCAGCTAATATATGCTCAGCCTTTCGAGGCGCAGGCCTTGTCCCACTCCAGCCAGACGTTGTTCTGTCAAAGCTAGATGTGCAGCTGCGTACGCCTACACCAGCCACTCTGCCAGAGGCTCCCTGGGAAGCCAAAACGCCAAGCAACGTACGTGAGCTTGAGGCTCAATCAACGTCAATTCGTGATCGCGTGCGTCGGCATAAGAGCTCATCGCCCGCCTCTATTATTGAGGCAATTGGTCAGCTTAAGAAAGGAGCAGAGATAATGATGCTCTCAGCTGAGCTAATGCGCGATCGCATTACCAGCCTTGAGAGAGCTAATGAGGCAGCAACAAAGCGTAGGCAGCGCATAAAAAAAGCGGATACAGAGGCAGGGGGTCTTAACAAAGGGGGAGGGAGAGGGCATACTCGCCCAGAAGGAGGCTGACCAGCAGATAGAGCGTGAACAGCATCAAGGTAGAGATCCATCAGGCCTCAGCCGCCAGGCTCTGGCGCGCGTACGTGCAAAATAGATAGCTTAGATACTGCTTAGTCTGTTATATCGATGTATACATATGTTATCTCTTAACGTGGTTAGGTTGTACGCTGAAACAGGTGCGTAAGCTTGGTGGGGTGGCTCACTCGCTTGCCTGGCTCACTCGCTTATCCAACACATTACTCACTTGGTGAACAGTGCTTTACACACCACAGTGTGTAGCACAAAGACGGAATGGAAATGCGACAGCCTGTCTGAGTTCTTCAGTAACGTATGTTTACGAAGTAATTTGGAGGGAAAGGTTCTTTGAAATAAGCCGCAATGCCAATGTTAGTCAACACTGCTGCAATGAGCCTCGTAACATTATATACCACAACCCACATCGAGTGCATCCACAACTTGCTTCCTAAATTCCAGCATACTCTCCACCGCATCGTCCTGACTCCACTCCAAGCACTTCTTAACCACTTCTGAATATCGTTTCCCCATTTCTCGTCGCAAGTCGATGCTGTATGCTAGATCTAAGATCACGCGATTGACCTTTTTGAACAGTGCTGTCTCTTCTCTTGCACCGAAACGTGGCGTTGTCTCCAGTAGCTTGGCGAATACAGTCGACATTGTGGTCCAAAGTCCGAGCTCGAGCAAGACGACGGCGAGGGAGTAAATGTCTTGTTCTGTGGTCAACTCTCGCAAGCTTTGACCGAATTGGCTGTTGTGACGGTAGAGATTGCGCTCGAGAGGTGCTGCTCCAGTTGATGACCGCGCTTCGGCACCCCAGCCCACAAGATAAGGCGATGGCTCCACATCGTTGAGTTTGCGGGGTAACATGGTGATGCTGCGAGAGTTAATATTGCTGTGTAGTGATCCTGATGTATGTATGTCGAGAACAGATGCAGCCAGCGTTCTCGCGCACTGAAACCGATGTCCGAGACTTGGCTTAGTCAACCAGCCTTTTGCGATAGTATCATGCAGCGTCGGTGGACTTGAGGCCCAGGGGTGGCTCTTCGGTGAGCGGTACAGTATCATTGCGCGCGCATTGCTAGGGTCGTCAATATATCCGAGGCAGCGCAGCGTAAGCATCTGGTATCCACGTTCTGACGTTGGTGCTATTTCGTGTTCACCGAGAGGAGTCGATGAACTCAGATACCATGTCAGCTGGCTCACAGCTCCGGCCGGCGCATCGCTATAGCATCTGACTTCGACCATGACATCGGCTTCGTTACCATGCCTGCTGTAAACCGTTTTCATCAGACCTGAACCTGGCTGCGCGTTTCCGATCGACTTTCTCAATTGCCCATTCAAAGGCTGATAGCTTTCGGAGAGTTTCAGGCCAAGTCTCCGCGGCTTTTCTAGCATGTGTGTGATTCCAAGCTTGGAAGATTGCTCGTAGGTAGGATAGTGCGGTGATACCTCTCCCGCAACGAGAAGTACGAGTTCAAGCGTATGTCTCAGACGACATACCCAAGCACTACATGCACTGCTGAGTGACTCCATCTCCTTCACTTCGAAGAGCGCAGAATTTGCGCTTCGCGCAGCTCTTTCTTTCCAGATTTGCGATCTTTGCTTCATCTCATCTCTCCATCTCTGTTTCTGGCCATTGATATCTGTGCTGATCGTACTACTTATCTTTACTGTCTCCTGGCGCTTGACTTGTGATGCGACGCTCACATACCGCCATGCCTCACGATGGGCGGCTAGGCTCTTATTGAGAACGTGTAGACTTTGCCGGACGTCCTGCAGGAGGACTTGAGGTACACGAGCGTCGCGCAATATGCCAGTAACGTCGCTGAAGCATAGTTCCGAGAATGTCTCTAGAAAGGCGTGGGTCGCGATAAAGGTTGGTGTGATTGTCGAACCGGCAAGGCATTCTTTCGATACTTCGTGGATAAACAATAATGTCGCGCAGATGACTACAGACATGTCAGTAACACTCGAACTGCCGAGGTCGATGCTGTGCTCGTACGATTTGTTACCTCAAAGTTAGCATCGATTTGGTCCATGGTAGCTAGATGAGTATCAATACTATATTCGATCGCTCAACATGTTGAATATCTGCATGCATATCTCAAGTGATGTCTGCGAACAATAAATGCGAAATTCAAGCATCATGGCATTGGTGCGCCAGCTGCGGATCTGACAGGCTCAGCCACCGCACTGCACAGGGCGCCCCATCTAAATATAAGCACCTGCGACTCATGATTGAGAAACCTTAAGATCTTCATCCAGTAGAGTAACCTCTATCTCAAGAACCGATCGCGAACGACTAAATCCAGGGAGGGTGCATGCTGCAGGTCGAGAATGAAAAGGTGCTTGGGGGGGGGGAAGCGGTATTTGGTCGGGCGACTCCACCATTGCCACTTACAACGCTTACAGAAAGGACCTGAACACATAGACGATATGAAAGCTTCTGGATCACCTGTCAGGCGTAAGCAGGAGAGAGAGAAACAGTGGGAGTTGCCCGTTGTGGCGCGAATCATCGTGGCTCGAATAAGACTAGCCGAGCTCGAATGTCTGACGTCATCTTCTGGAAGTTCATATCAAGACATTTGTCGACACCACAACATGCTCAATCCACAACTCCTCGCCCCTATCGAGGTTCTTCATGTACCCGTTCTTGAAATCCGGCCGTTCCGCATCATCACGATGTCCAACAAGGGCCCAATCGCACCATGTGCGAGGAGGGGACGTGCATTTTTGCCGACACGTCACTTGTGCAGCTCCTCCGACTATGGAATCATAGACCCCGTATAAGCTCCATTAGGTCTTCCACCAAGCCGAGATAACCAAGAAGAGCCCGGACTGCCGCAAGTCTGGTGGTCTCGAATGTAAACGCTGTCACGGGCAAATTTCCTGTACAGTTTTCCGAAATGCGCTGAGGACAACAACCATGTCGCCAGCCCAATGCACTGTATTTGAACTGAAGGATGTGCAGAGTCGATCAGTGGACACCGCTGACTGTCATCGATATTAGAAGCTCGAAGCTCATGGCATCCACGCCCGAGACATTCGAGCGCGATGGTTGAGTGCGAGGTGAAAGTGAAGCCGGGCGGCATCGCAAACTTCTGTCACCGAAATCACGACAATAGCAACTCAAGGACACATCCAGCCTCTTCTAATTGATTGTCTATTATGCAGCCAGGAGACCTTCACGATACAAGGTATTGTAGAATCCAGGAACAATTGCCCCTTGACACTTCCTAGGAAATGGTTTTGTACCGTCCTTCAATATAGCATCCACAATTGTATGATCGCACAATACATTACGAGTGTTGATGGGGTCTGCTCAAATGCTTAAGTTGATCTCGTCCTCTTCTCTCCTCCAGACACCATAACCATTTCAATACTTCTCGCTTTCTCCAGCGGCGCCACCATATCTTCCTTTGAGCTCTTCGCGCTGGTCGCTCTTCTCTTCGTCCTTGATACCGGCACCTACATCTGCAGTCTTGAAGTCCGCATTCGGGAGTTTAGCAAATTCCTGGATGATGCCACCAGCTTGCCTGCCAACGCTCATCCCAGCAAGAACACCCTTGGAGACTACGCGGCACTCCAAAGGTCATATAAGACCTCAGAAGACACCATCAGGGAACTGAATGCCACCATCGTCAGTCTCACGGCCAAGAACAACAAGCTCGAGAGACTCCTGGCTACCGCATGCCTGCCCAACGATAGCGACTTTCTGCTCCAGCAAATTACGGAGGGCCAGCGAAAGGTGTTTGAGCTGAGCTGGCACCTGGAGCGCCTCCAGATGGTGGTGACAGTGTTGTTCCTTGGTCTGCTTGCGTTCCTCGGTGGTTTCGACCTTGGTAAGCTTGGGATCGACACCCAGAAGTTTGAGGCGTACATCGAGTACGCAAGGGCAATGGCATATGGTCTGCCATGCCCTCTTCTTCCTCAAGGTGTGTCATGATATAATATTCGTCCTAGCTTCGTTTCATCAGGCTGATGCTGTTATAGGTGGCTTCAGGCTCCACGGCATCCGCTTCCCGCTTTCTGGCTTGGGCATTGTGGGCACGCACATCATCGAAGTCGGCAACACTTTTTTGGCGCATGGCGCTTTCACTCGAGCTCCTGGAGGTCGAGATCATCCTGCTGATCGGGATGATCTTCCTCCCATACCCAACTCTCCGCTCAGTTCGGAGCTCGACACGCCGTCTACTTCGCCAACAAAGACAAGTGCAGAAGTTGTAAATTTTATGGCGTTCCAGCCGTCCAAGAAGCCAACTACGTTTGGTACCAGGAAGTGCTGTCAGCCCGAATTCGCTGAACACAATTTGGAGGAGGGAGTTGCGATATTCAGCGTCGGGAAGAAGTCGCTCAGCCACATCTAGGAGGCCACGATGTAAGACTTAGACAAACAGTATGTGTGCCCATAGCACATGATTGCGCAAAGTGAGGTGTTGCTGCCGAGCTCGAACGATTATGTGGGGATTGTCGGCGTAGAAATCTTTGACTTCTTGGAGGCCTTCGATCGCGTTGTTCTGGATGACGAGACTACCTTTGAGGATGTGAATCTTATTTAACCATTTCGTCTTTGACTTCGGCCAGCGAGTGAGGAAGTCACTCGCACCCTTGTAAGTTTCGAAGTAAAGGTCGTTGGAGTAGACTTCAAGGCCACGGGTTTCGATACGTAGCTGGCAACAAACGTACTGAAGTTGGTTTGTCTGGAGCTCACGTGTCTCAAGAGCGTGACTGTCGTCCGCGTCGATGATGCGGCTGAAGAATCGACCGGCTGAAGAATTGTTTGACCGGCAGTAGAGGAATCCATCTGGTTCTACGAGTACGGAGGAATGTACCATGTTGCGTAGTTCTCCTGGAAGTTGCAAGAATGGGAAAGCGAGACTCATCTTGTTTGGAAGGTTCAGTGGGACCCAATTCCAGAAGTTGTTATGGTGTATGATAATGAGAGCTGAACTTGTATATGCGTATGTACAACTGAGAGTTTGACAGGGGAAACTTGAAGGCAAGAAGTGGTCATAGGACGTTCTTATGGAGTGACCTGCAAATGGCGTGGTCGTCATGTAGGGCGAGTGTCCGTGCCATTTCTTTGAAATAGCACCAAAACTATATGCCCTTCACAGCACCATTCACAGCTGTATAATGGAGCGGATGAGGGTCATCGCAAGAACAGAATTACTAGCGCTTTTGGTGAGATGAGGTAAGCATTCTGGCAGTTCAAGGAGATGCCTCAACCTTGCCACAGTAAAGTCTACCTACATCATGACAGTTCAATCTGACCATCCAGTGTTCCGCGCCAAGTCTTGATTGCTCGAATGAATATGCCGTAAACAGTGAGTTCCCACTCATTGCATGCAAGTCACGACGGCTCTAACATCCAAAATCACAGTCCCCGCTCATACACACCCCTCCCAGCTCTGACGCAGTGCATTAGACTACCTTCCGACGGCACAATTCACCAAGCCAGTCTCCTAGGCAACCAAATCGTCTGAATGCAGCATCATCAAAGATACCATGGTCGGGATAAAGTTTGAGATTTCTGGGAGTTGTACGTTCACCGTGCGAGCACGTGTCCGCTCACGAACCTTTTGCATCGCCGCCGTGACATGCGTCTGGATAGGTAACGCGCCACATAGATCCATGCTTTGCTTACGCATGTTCGTGGTGACGGGACCTTCCGGGATGAATTCTAGCTCTGTCTGTCGCCAGCCTGCCACCGTGTTGCGGGTTTCTACGTCTGTGTGAGCATCACAGAAACGTAGGAGGCGTGATCGTGGTTTTCGTAGATCGTCGCGCGGACTGTCGTCTTCTCGTTGGGCGCGACGGATCATGGGTCTCTCAATGCAAACTTGACGTAGATGTAGCTTGTATGCAGCAGGCATCATCTTGACGATCTGAAGAAAGTCGTCGATGCTGCTGGAAGCGAAAGTATTATGGCGCATGTCGAGTCCGCGAGTCTCTTGTCGCAGTTGGTGATTGACATATTGAAGTTGGTTCGCATCGTTAAGCCTCAGGGGCGCAGCGTTCGTCTATCGACTTGTCGTTGACTTCCGCCACTTCGGGGAGCTTCGAATGCTCTTGCAATATGCGCTTCTGATCAGACTAATGGCGCCAGTAGTGCCTCAATCTTATGTCAGCCTGGCACCTCAGTTCACACAGTACACTGTGAACTGCATCTCACGTGACTCTGTTAGTCACCTGCTTACTCATCTGGTTGTGTATATAATCGCTTACAGTAGCTCTCTCAATACAACAACCTTCTGCCTCATTCATACCTGCCTTGTGCTCCCACATCCAACATCTTACAATCATGTAGGTGTCGTTCCTAAGGTCTCTATCGACTCGGCGTGGCCGCTGCATATAAGTATACGTCAGAAGTACACACGTAGCGATGCCTGGTATACCAAATTATGTAGTGGTTGTTGTGGTCTCGGATTGTTCCAAAGAGCATAGACCAAATGGGAATGAGGAAGAACGTCTAACTTGTGGAGCTCGGCTAAACTTGCCACCTTGCGAAATAGCCCTCTCAGGTCGTCACTCGAGCCTTATCCCATCTTCCCTCTCTACTACCCACACCACACGCACACTCACACCCGAATCTCGACCTTCCGCTTCTTCTTCCACGGCGTTTTGCAGCACGAGACGATCAGTGCGACAGAAAGTATCCCCACCAAAGCCGCTAGCGCGATGACTGCAATCTTGACGTTTCCATCCATAGTGCGAAGAGAGCATTTCTTGTCGTCAGTCGTGGCGCTTGTCGTTGATGCCAGAGCAGCCATGGCAACTACTGTAGTGACGACGTCGATGGTATTCGTCGTCATTGTGAACCCGGATCGTTCCGCAGGACGTTGATGTGATAGAACTAGGACAGGGTAAGGACGATGCGAGACGATGGATTTCTATCGACGCTTACCTTCAGGTGATGCGGAGCACAAGATCCGAACTAATCTTCCAGTCGGAATAAGTCCGCGAGCAGCGGCCGAGCCATCGATGCCCTCAATCGCAGAAACATGCGATCCTCTTATCTTCCATCACGGAGTGATTGAAGCTCAACATCTTTCCTCAGTATGTCCGAATCCAGGGATATTCGGGACATACTGCCGTATGCAGACAGTCTTCAATACTCTCGCTGCGAGCACGCGACGGGAAATCAGGCCATGTCCTGGCAGCTCGCCATGGCAACAGTCACGATGCATAATGCACGACCATGGCACACAGCCCTCAAGCTCACACAGCTCGACCAAACCATACCAACCATGAGGTTGCGAGGTAGGCACTGCTCACCAATTCTGTCACTCAGCGTGCGACCAACAGGCTCATGTCACACATGGCACGTTCATTGAACTTTTTGAGGTGACTGGTTGGTTACATCCACGCAATTCATGTCACGGGGGGTATCGGGAGGTTCTGGGCCCGAAATCCGCTTCTGAATGCCCCTGCGTATGTCGATTTCGAGTGTCAGACCTTGCAAAGCAGCGATCAAATCAGGAGGTCGGTGCACGATAGCTGAAATAGCTTATCCTAATGTGGGAGCAACGTATGATGAATGTAGCCTTTCCATTATCTCCATCAGGCATTTTCAGAAGTTCTGCGCCACTCTCACAGCCTCGCCATTACCAGAATCTGCACTAGCATAATACCTAGGCTGCGCTTCCTGTCCCGCATCCAACTCCACATGCCCAAAGCCATGTTCTCTGCCAACGGCCATACTATTGGAATCACCCCGCAATTCTGCCTTCCCAGGATCGCCACCGCCCTTCCTAATCAATGGACTTCCAACAGCACTTTCACCATGAACCTCATTCGCACCCCGCTGTTCCAGCGAAGGTGACAGCGCATGCCACGACTTGACTGGATGCAGTGTATGCCCAGGCGCAGGACTCGCAGGTACAGACATCAGCGTCGGCGAGCGAGACTCGAGTTCCTGATATCCCACTGTATCGCCCATCTGATCTGATCTCATATTCGAATGGGGTGGCGCAGCCGCCATAGGCGATCTCGTGCCGTAGCGGTCTGGCATATCATCTCCACTCAATTCTACCTTCTCCCAACCACCCCCTCTCATCCCTACCTCCCCCACCTGTTCGGCATCAGGTAACGTCCGCTTCCCATGCATTCCACCACTCGGATCCCAGCTCTCAGTCCTCGACGGCAGAGAACGAGTGTGCTTGCGCCGGCGAAGGATGTATAAGACTGTGCCGATAGCGAGGGCGAGGAAGGCTGTTCCGCCGGCTGCGGCGCCGGCTATCATTGGAGTCTGAGTTGAGGAGGACTGTGGCCCGGCACTCGCGGTATTGCTGGTATAACTATGGGAGGTAGACGTGTTGGGCTTCGTGATTTGGGCGGTAATGACGGTCGTGGCGACTCCATTGTCGGGAGGCGGAGGAGTGTGGTTTGAATCGGGAACGTTGGAAGTAGGGGCATCGTTTGGCATCGCGCTCGAGGGTTCTGCTGGTTTTGGGACTGAGCTAGTCTGCGATGTTTTCAAAGCGAACGTGACCGTCACCATATCAGTCCAGGACGCACCGCCCTGCTCCAACGAAGTCGAAGCCAGTGTCTCGATCGCGGTACTCTTTGACGCAAGATTTGTACCGCTCGCCAATCCACCCGTGCTCAAGCTCTTGGGCACACCATCCCTCATGAGCACGAACTAGTTAGCAGGCATATTTGACTCTTCGAGTTTCGTCGTCTCGTTCCTACATCCCGTTTCGAAAGTCTTGATGAAGTCTGTTCATCACGCTGTCAGCAAATCAATTCTTTGTCAGAAATTCGACAGAATTTGCGCCGTACCATATCGGCCATGTGCCGCACAGCCACGCCAAACGCAGTCGCCCCAGATGTTGAACCACAGTTTCACATTATAATCTCCCAATTCACAGAACCCAGGGAGGTTCTTAGCGCATTGACGATCATCTTGCTGTTCTTCATCTGCAATACACGTATCCTGGTTTTTGTTAGCTCATTTCCTTCATGATAAGCGATCGGAAGCGAAGACATACCGTGCAGCTAGGTAGATTGAGGGACGGATTGGCGTCGTTGCAGAAGGCAGCAGACTGAGTAATGAGCAAAAAGAAGAGAAGCAACATCGTGAAGGACCAGCATGTAGATGAGATTACGTAGTTCGAGCGGAAATTCAAAGAAGGCATGTCTTATACTGTTCACCACTTAAATACCGATTTATAAGATGGGGATTGTTTGCTCAACCGTGCCCCGTTCCCCTGGTCCAATAAACTCGAAGACGCACAAAGACAGCAAATCAAAAGTCTGGCACTCGGCAAGCAAGAACCTGCAGCTCGTACGCAACTACTGGTGTCACGAGCCGGTCTTGCTACCTAATGCGCACGAGCAGTAGCACGAGGTCCAGGTGTTCGTGCATCCACCACAGATTGAGAAAGCTTAGATCATGCGTATGCACGCATTCGACCAATGAAGTGAGTAGCACAGTGGCTTCAACCCAGAAATTCCGAAGTCTAAGCTCACCGTCTGCCTCACTGATATCCAATCTTATTCCCATGCTCATCATACACCGGCGACCTCACAACCGGATGGATCTCACCATCGCCATACTTCGGCTTCGTAGCGTAGTGCTCATATTTTGGCGAAGGATGGGTCGGCGAGCGTTCTGCCGGGTGAATCTGATCCTCATCACCATGCTGCCCATACTGGTCCCACAGCCTGCGCGGCGAAGCCTGGCGATACGGATCGTTTAAATTGACCGACGAACTGGGTTTGTAAGACTGATATGTATCGCCATGTGCGGGTGACCCAACAAATGGAGGTTTGTAAATTCCATACGGGTCAGGAGAGTATGGGTCATGCGGATCTCGGTGCGCTGGACTCGAGCTTGTCGCGACAGCCGTAGTGCCCAGCGATTCGAGCGATGAGCGACCGTACGTCAATTGGTCGATGCGAGACTGTACGCCGCCAGGATGATGTGTGTCGGCGAGTTGGGCAGCTTCTTTGGTCTTGCGGTTGACTTTCTTTCGCATGCGGAGGAAGTACATGATGGCTGCGGCGAAGAGGCTGAGAAGAATGAAGCCGCCGACGGATATGCCAGCGATTGTACCTTCAGACAGGACTTCTGGCTTTGCGGGAGGCCGGACGCCGGGTGAAGAGGTTGCTGGCGGGCCTGAAGGAAGCGAGGACGATGGGGCTGTGGAATTCTTCGCGAGGTACCACTTGGGGACGTACTTGGCCCAACTACCATCGACGTCGATAAGCGGGAGATTGACCGTGTCGCAGGCGTATGCGAAAGAGTCCATCCAGTCTGTGCACATATCAGCACTCCGATCGATCAGAAAATCTTGCGTGAACTCGACGTACCCGTTCTTCCTAGGTCATTGAAGCACTCGTCGAACAAGCAGCCTTGGAGGAAGTACTTGCTGTTGTGAACAGAGTTGCTGTACTTGCAGACGCATTGGAGATTGGTGAGCTTGCAAGGGTCGTTCGTGGTCTGGTTCTTGAGGCAAGCTTCGGTGATCTGAGGTAAGTCAGCAACATTGCGTCACTTGGGAGGGCAAATGTCCCACTCCACAGATTGGCTTTTGAATGTCCGCCCAATTTGTCGATGAGGCCTTTGCGCTTGTTGAGATTGCCATGGCCGTCGATGGAGATGTCTTGTTCGTCACAAGATTTCTCGACCCAAGCACCGATGTGATGGTTGAGCCTTCACTAGAGACTAATAGTGAGGGCGGCAGTGTACTTATAGCAGTGCTCGAAAGGGTTTGCGTTGTTCTTGGGAGATATGTCGGCGCGAATGGTTCCCATTCGGCGGGAATCGCGATGTTGCGGTGATTGTTTGCGACACATCCGTCGATGAAACTACTTATGAATTCTTTCATAATCAGCAATTGCCCCCAACGGTGCCATTCTCTCACTACTGACTCACCTTTCCGTCCGTCTACGCTAGTGCATGCTTGAAACAAGCAATGCGAGTCGAAGAACTGGTTCGATTCCAAAGATGGATTCGCATCGCACATGCACTGGAGATCGATAATACTGCATGGTGGTGCCTTGGGCGAGGTGTACTTTATGCACATCGTTGGAATCTTTCAAGATCAGTGTTTCTTACTACACGCAATTATGACACGGACGTACCGTACAACACTCAACCGTGCTTGTAGCTGGAGGAGGCCTGTAGTTCTCAGGGACCACGATCAGGGTCATCGCGTGTAGACAGGCGACTCGAGTCAATGCGCAGGAGAGATATCACAGCAAAGTGATTAAGCAGAACAAGACAATCACCGTGGGGGACGGATCGAACCTCGAGTGCCGTGAGTAAGAGAGATCAAATGCGCGGCGTCTGAGCGATAGCGCAGGGCGCTGTGACATGCACGAGCGCCCCCACCTCGACGTTTGTTGCTGCAGTGAGAAGTAGGAGATCGAGGCACAAACGGGATTGCAGCGAAGATTGTGATGCCAAAACTTGGCATTAATTATCGATTATGTGAATGTGTAGATCATGAGCGCCGTAAATGCATACAATGCTAATGCTGTTCGTTCATTACGTTTCGGGGAAAATCGCAGTCTTGCAGAATTGTTGGTCGCAGGTATTGCGCAGGAGTTGCTTGTACTCTGGAAAATGAGTCAGTATGTCTCCGATTCATCACTACTTACTGGAGTGGCCTACGGGCGATTGCTCCAGCAGTGCACTCATCCTTGCCTGGCGCGCCGTCTATGCACGGTTGTACGACTGAGACGTATCGCGTCACTTCGTCCTGCTCTAAGCTGCACAGACAACCCAGGTCTGCGGGTTTACATCCGTCGAATAGTCCCCCGGCGAGACATTGATCCTAAGAAGAGGTCAGTTCAGGGACGTTATGACCGGATTAACAATGAACCTACCACGCCACATGTGGGAGGTATGTATTGTCTTGCGAAAGTTGTCATTGGAAACGCAACAATAGTCGGAATGGCAGCTGCCATCAGCGCCAGGGAGGTACCGATGCACTTCATGGTTCGACGCTTTGATAACTATAGCTTGTTGGTGGTATTTGCGACGAGCCTTGAGTGTTAAGTCGAAGACAAGAAAGTTGTATGTGCTGAGCCAAGATCCACGACGCGGGTCTCTTATATCCCTTCTGACATCCCGAATCAATATATCGCTCCACAAACCTGTAGCTTGACGTACGTTTGCGCTCGGAAATTCCGACCCAAGTCTCCGAAAGCAGATGTCGTACCTCGTAGGACAAAGAAAATCGGTTGGTCCTTGAGCTCAACGAATATTCCAGAACCACTTCGCAATACGCTAAAGAACAACGCCTCGTGCTGTAGCAACGGCTGTATTGGACGGGGCTGAATGACCTTGTCCTTAGTCGTTGTTGTTCAAGGTAGTCAGAAGGTGGCGTTAGCCGTTGTGATGTCGAATGAATCGGTATGGAAACGACACCGCTCTTTATGTGCGCCGTAAACTGGATGTATATATAGGCACAAGCAACGAGGTATGATCGTCAGGCGACTGATGACGATGTTGGGAGTCGGGCTGAATAAGTGGGGGAGTAGTCCGTGCGGAAACATGGACGGTGGTTGCGGGGCGGACGAGACGGAAGAGGGATTGGCCAATGGGAAGAGCTGACAGCCTCATTCCGATGGGGCGGCTGCGATGAGAAGAGACATTGCAAGACGATGACTGAGCTTGCTGGGTTGGATCGAGACAGTTTCAGCTTCCCAGTTCCCAGGAGTGTAAATTGCTTTTCTTCGTCACGTGGGAGCAACATCTTTGTGTACAGACAATTTGGGTGCAAGTCAAGTCCAAAGAATCACGGCAACGATCAAGTATGTATGTGCTCACACATGCTTGCTCGCCGTATTTAGGTGTTGAAATAATTGTCAACTGCTTTCAATACCTATGTGCGGTATCTACACCATAAGGAGATGGAGGCTGATTGCCGTTGACGCCCTCAAGTAGAATCAGGGAAATAAAAAAACTAGATCAGTCTGTAGATCAAAGATTGAGAACGCTCCTCTTCGCCCCAGAAGCCTTTTGTATGCGAAGACAAATCGCATGTCGCTTGTAGCTGCGGCCAAATCATGTCGACTTCTCAATGCCACTCCGCCAGAACCCTCCCCTCTCTTTCCCCCATTACCATCACCACCACGTTTCCCTCACTCAACCGCTTAGAACAAGCAGTCCAAACAGCAGCAGCACGCCAGACCCGCACACAGACCCGCAAACAAGCCGCCTCCCGCACCGCTACCCTTCTGCTGTTGCGGGTACATGCCCTGTGGCGGCGGGCCCTGCTGATAGTGCATGCCCTGTTGGGGTTGCCCGTAGCCCTGCTGAGGTGGCCCGTAGCCGCCGCTCTGCTGGTATGGATTCGGTGAGTTGCCGTAGTAGTCTTGGTTGGCTGGCGCGCCCTGGCCGTAGTAGGGCTGCATGCCGCCGGGCGCTGGGCCGGCTTCGTAGTGCGCAGGTGGAGGTGATTGAGGGTATTGCGGCGGTGCGCCTTGGTGGTCCTGAGATGGCATTAGTATAGATCGTGAGACAGAGTGTGGCGCAGCAAGGTGGTGAGGATGGGATGCGCGCAAGGCTTGCGACAGAGAGACGTACGTATGGCTTGGACATGGTGATGGTGTTGTGTGTGAAGAAAGGGAGGAAGGAGCGATGGACTTTTCAGTCGCAAAGAGACGCTTTGGTAGTGTTCTGGGTGTCTGCGGGCGCTGCGCGGCGTCGGCTGGGCAATATGGCGATCAGCTAGCTGTTGCCTTTGTTGCGATCGTTCCTGCCGGAAGTGTCGGAGCTCTGTGTACGATGAGTTGATGTAGCGATTGAAGAGTGACTGACGATGAAGGGAATGAGGCAATTGAGGAGAAAGGAGAGTGTCAAGGGCGAATTCCCCCGCTGATATTGCCGGAAGAGAGGCACCTGGTGCAGCACATGTCGCGCGGCCGTGGCGCGCGCCGGGGGCTGTGCATTCGTAACCGCCTAAGCCTCGAGCATCCCTAGCCCACCAGCGACATCTCCAAACATTCATCAGCGACATATGTCACTCTTGTTTCGAAGCCATGCGCTCTTGCGAACGCCTCTCATTCACGACGAACGGTTGACCTTTGTGTTTGGCGGGATGGCTGCTGCCTGTATACGAGCAGAACGACGGGTGGCACTCTGCGACGAATGAGCATGAGGTCCTCATGCACCACCACCACCACCACAAGGCTGAATCAACTTGAGATGCGGAGCAACGTCCATCATCACGTATTTCCCTCATTCGAGTTCTCTGTTTTCCTCGTCAGCTCGATGATGCGCATACCAGAAATTTCCTTCTTCGTCAAGTCCCGGCTCGTACGAATCAAGCAACCACCAAGACTTGTGGCAGCGAGCGTACGCGTACTGCCGTGTGATCCATGCCTGAGCCACAGAAGGACGTACACCAGGTCATGTGACAGAGGTTTCTCTTCAACTCCCGACAATAAGCATCCGCTGCGTAATCAGCGTATATGTATTCATCCTCGTCATTGCAGCACCAGCCACGGCGGTCGTCCTCCGCAACTACACAATCGCACTTCCGACCGGGTCTTCAGGTCACGGGCAGCCTGGACTCCTCTGCACACCTGCAAAGGCGATTGACCTACTGACGTTCTATCTGCTCAACTATGTCGCGCACGCCGCAACTGTGCTTACCAAACCTGGCGAGAGAGCCGATGACTACTTCGCAAGCGTCATTGGCAGCTGGTTGTTCCCCGCATTGGGTCTGTACAGAGGTATTGAGGCAATATTATGCGGCGCTGTTCTCGTGAGAAACGATGATCTGAGAAAGGCAGCTAGGAGTGGAGCTCCGTGCATGGTCGTGCGAGCTGCTGACTGGCGACCAGGGGCAGGAGAGTGCATTGTGAAAGCAATTTTGAAGAGGAAACGGCGTGAAACAGAAATCAATGCGAAAGACATGGACAGTACCGATACCAATGACGCCAAGGAGCAAGAGGAGGGCAAAGGAATCCATATCTTCCCTTACAGTCCACCCTACATGTTCAACAAATTTAGGTGCCATATATTCGTCCACCGTCGCATCATTCACGGAACACACAGTCTACCCGCTGGGTATTGCTTCGCACTTCTTCCTGACAATGCCGAATTCGAAGCACCTGCCGCAAGCAGCGATGCAAGACGATTGACCGTCGAGGTCTCGGTAACCTACAACAACGTCAAGGCATTGATCGCCCTTGCTCAATCTGCGTATGCCTTGACAACCTTATACCGAGCTCGGGGCGACCAAATTGAGCAGTATGGCTATGCTGCATTTGGTCTTACGGTCGCTCAGTACGCGGTCATGTTCATCACGAACCTCATTGGCAATCTTTGTCGACCAGAGTATCCTAGCCTTTACATGGTGGAGAGCAGCATGATGGACGAAGCTCGAAGACAAGGTGGTCACTTCAACGGAGCAGTCGCCCGCGTCAAAGAGAACGGATACAGCGCCTGTACCGCTGAGTTTGAGGACGGAGAAGACGTCGATAATGTTCGCTTTACGACCAACTCGATGGATCAGGTCGAGGCACACTTCAACACTCCTGCACAGCCAATCTCTCGTGGGCATGAATCCATCGCAGCAAAAGAACCGAAAACGCCACTTCAGATCAACAACCTGTCATCAATCACGCACACCCAACCCGTCGCCCCGCTCCCATCCAAACTCAACTACCGCAACACCGAACACGACCCCTTCCTCCTCATCCCTTGCCACCCTCGCGTAACTCTTGCTCACCCACCCACAACATTCTCAATATCCTCCCTTCCCCTCCACCGCGTCTCTCCCTTCCTCGCCCACTACACCCCAACCGCAACCTTCCACCCCATCCCTCCCCTCATTACCGCCCGTCGCTGGCGTGTCCTCAGATACGCCCTAATAACACTCATATCCCTCCTTCCCCTGCTCCTCACGCGGCTTATTATCGCACTTCCACCCTGGCACCATCCCGCCCAAGGAAAGTGGTACATGGCGCAGTTTCGTGCTGCAGTGGGTGTGTTTTGGCGCGTTATGTGGGTTGTCGTGGGTCGTTGATCAGGAGTGGAAGGATGGGATGCTGCCGGTGAGTGAGGGTGGGTGGGTGGCTCGTGATGAGGACGGGCAGACGGCTAGGGAGTCTGGAAAGGGAAGGGGGACGGGTTTCGAGTGGCGAAGAGGGCAAATGGGACCGTGGTGGCGGGTTGGTGTGTATATGCTCAGTAGCGCGCCTGCAATCGGCGGGCTGGTATGTGTTGGGCAAATGCTCGTGCGGTATGGGAGTTGTGTCTGGGTCGGAGACTGAGACGGACGGAGCCCTCGAGCACTGCGAGAAAGGAGATGCGAGATGCAGCTTTTCTGCTTGCTACTTGACTGTCGCCGAGGAAATACACCATCCGCCACCCCTTCCCAAAGATGCCTCTCAACATCTGGACTTCTGTAAAGTCTCGCGTATTTCCACGCCTCCGTGCGCGGCGCAACCTGGGAGTACTTGCCTCTGATGCTTAGACTCAAATCATTCTCCGATATACACGAACCCATGTAGCGTGTTTCCATAGAACAACCTTTACTGCCCGATTTCCTGATACACGCGCATTGCTTGCTGGATGGTACGTCATCTTTGCGCACTGTACATCTGACTACGGGCAAGCCAGACCTACTAGCATGGAAATCTTCTGGGTGTCAAGGTTAACATAAGCTGCCGAGAAATCAAGTACTAGTGGCGTGATATTGATTTGTGGGCTAATAGGGACAAGAAGAGGACAAGGTATATAGAGATACATATACATGTCTATCCATGGACACAGTGTATATGAATGTATAAAGCCAAATCCGATCTTGTCGCAATACTTTGAGTGCGAGGAGTATGGCTTGTTGAATGGACATTACATGGGCTAAATGAAGCTTCTGACCATCTTTGACGATCGTTCAGCTGGCTGACTGCCAGACTGAGGCATGGTAGCCATGCTTGCGAGTCCTTTCACATTGATAGTGGCCTTGATGGCGCGGTACATGACGCCGCTCAATGGACCAAAGCAACCTCGTTCAGGAGAGGACGGCGCACACAAGTCATCATTGAGCACAGAACGTGTTCGGTCCTGTATAAATTGAAGAACTGCATGATTTGACTTCTCTGTATGTAGGTATGGGGCGTGGCTCACAGTTTTCCCACGGTAATTAACACGAATACTCTCAAGCTTGCTTTCGTCGTCCAAAAACATCCGTAGTAAGTTACGTCGGACCTTAGCTGACGTTCACATTTCTCACGTTCCGAGTTTCCAGTTCAAACTAATGAACAATGGCTTCCTCTTGGCCCCAATCCCGCACACTCCACCCTCCCGGCACAATCATCGAGATCACAGTGCACTATTCCAGATACACTTCTCTCTGCGGACCCACGGGGACCCCAGAAGAAACGCCGCAGGAATACCGTAGTAACACTGATCCGAAAACACTTGAAAGCAAAGTCTTCTGTGTCGCCGTAGAAGACTTGCCCTCTTTAGGTAAGCTGTACGCAGAACTAAAGAAATCTGGATGCAAGAAATCAACAGGTTTTCATTACCTTATGACTGTTCAGGGCCCAACCTTTCAGACTATGGTACCGCTTAGTACGCCAGAAAAGAATACATGGGATGCTGCAGAAGTGCAGTACATTGAAACTGATATGGGTGACGTTTTTCAAGATGATCGAGGCACGTGTAGGCTATTCTATCTTGGGGATGATCAAGTATTCATATAGTCCACTTCAAGTGCTTTCAATATCGCGTTGAAATTGATTCACATGCATGCAAGCAGTGCCACATTCAGCGATTGAATTTTTGGGTTGGGTACAAAGTCACAAGTGTATGCATGACTCGGGAGTAAAGCTGCGGTTGATGGGTGCATGAAAGCTGGCTAGATCTAGACGCAACTCGGGAAAGAACTAGAGCTAATTGAAGACGGGCACCGAGACATTGTGAAGACGTGAAGAAAGATATACAAACCTTGGTTAGTGTGTTTTCGCATCGGGGAGGAACGACGGGGTAATCGCGAGGGCGTGTTTCGAGCGTGCATCGAGTCAAGGACGGAAGGGAATGAAGGGTTCGACGTTCTACGAATCGACCGAGTATTGTACAGGCAAGGCTTCCGTCAGTAGAGGCGAAATCGATCGAGGGTAGGAGACAGGAGACCAGATCGCATCGAATAGTAATCGCCGGTGCCGATCGCCAAAGGGAGATTCGAACCGAATGTTCCGACTGCTGATGCAATTAATCTGTGCCTTGGCTGAGCCGTAGCCCTAGCGACCACTCAAGCAATGAAGAGAACCCTTGAACCACTTTTATGCTAGTCCAACACCCATACTGTTACCAACTTGTAAAGAAGCGCGCCGAAAACACAAGCCATCAGACAAACAGAGCAGACGTGGACCGCCTGCATGAAGCCGACAGATCCTCAGTCCTACTCCGCAACATCCAAGTCTTCGTGTGCGGCGGGTGGGGGGGGGGAATCGTCTAATCCAGGGTATCAGATGAGGTCGTTATAGTTTGGGTTGGGGAGCTCACTCTTGCGGACTTCGGCAGGCGCGTCAGCCTCGCGGTCGCGATCGCGCCTGTCGTCACGCTCACGGTCGCCACGGTCATCGTCACGGTCGCGGACGTCCTTCATCTCGCGGTCACCGTTGGGGCTCCTAGACCTGTCACGGTCACGGCGGTCGTAGTCACGCTCGCGGCGATCGTCTTTGCGGGGTGAGAAGGCCTCACGCTCGCGGCGCGGGGAGGTGCTACGACGGCGAGGAGAGCGGTCGCGACCACCACGATCGCTGCGCTCAGAACGCTCACCACCGCGAGGGCGATCCCGGCCGGAGTCGAAGCGCCACGATGCGGAGGGAGGGGTGCGTGCCCACTGCACCTAGACTGTTAGAACAGGTCAAGCTCTTGTTGCGGTGCAGGTGTGCTGACCTCGATCTTCAACAAGTCGTCGCGACCAATGCGCTTGTTGTGCATCTCATGGTACGCGTCGTCGGCATCACGACGGCTCTCGTACTCAACGAAGGCGAAGCTGTCTGATTAGCACGTGTCAATGCTGTCCGGAGGGGCTACTTACAGCCTGCTGGAAGCTGAGCGTGGGGCCGGAATGTCGCAGCGAACAAGGCGACCATAGCTTTGAGCACGTTAGAGACGGTCTGGTACGGTTATCGTGCGGAAAGGACGAGGGAGGAGCGGCCCGAGTGCGTGCACGCGAGGGAGTTGCGAGGGAGGAGGTAGCCGCGCGAAGGGAAGCCGCCGAAGCAATGCCGCGGACGAGGGAGGCTGAAACGCCGCCGGCGATGGACGATGAAAGGAAGGACGGCGATCGAGTGAGGCGAGGCGAGGCTCAAGAAACGTACCGTTCGAATTCGTAGGCGAGGTCGCGAGCGCGGGTGCCGTGGCCGAAGCCTGTGACGTAGAGGGTGGTACCGCCGCCGCGAGACATGTTGTCGCGTGTGCTTGTGTTCTTTGATGTGTAAGGTTACAAGACTTGCAGTCGAGACAAGTCGCAGGGTGTCAAGCTGGGTGGTGATGATGTCGAAGAAAGGGCTGACCGCAAACGATGCTAGGTAAACGCGCTTTGGCCACCCAAGCTTAGTCATGCTGATCGGCGACTCCTCCACCGATCTCCGACGGCGCATTCACATTCCAACGCACATCTCAAGCATTGGCATGTGATAGTGATCCAGTGAGAGAGCTTGCATTGACGTATATACAGGTGCGAGACGTCGCAAATGAGTGCGGCCAGAGCTCCCAGGTCATTAGGCACGCACGGTGCAGCTATATGCGATATCGACTCATCCTTTGTGCGAGCAACCCAAGCAAACGGAATCAGAAAACATTGTCACCCTTGTCGTAGCACTCAAGTCTTGCAACCCGTCCTCCTGGGTTCGTGATATCTTTCGACTTCAGGTTTCGTGGGTGCGCCTATCCTACTCCACCCTATGCGTCACCTTCGAAGGTTGATATGACGGCGGCAGTGTACTTGAGGGGTGACCACAAGTACGACAGGGACCATGATATGGTGGCGGAGGCACGATCGGCCTATCTGAGAAAAGTGAATCGTCGAGGCACTGTTGATCATTTTGCTTCCTGAAACTTTTCGAAATAGGTTCCTGATGTGTGATGTCCGTCCTCGGCTGCGACTCGAAGCCCTCTGGCGGTTCATATCCGGGCCATCCTGCCAGTATACGATTCTCTGGTGTCAGTCTCTCAATGTATGCTGTTAGTGATCTTTACTCCGATTCATCGGGCGCTTTACAAAAGCCGAGATCCACGTAGCGCGAAATGTTCAAGATGCAATCACTCTCGTCGTAACCCTATCCCTGAAATCCTTTGCTGTCTCGGCTATCGAGTTAACGGGCAAGCTCAAATCTCGATCACCAATTCTGTGGGACAAGAAATGCACCTGTGGCGTTTCCAGGGGAATGCTGTTGGAAGATATGGTTATTGTTTCTGAGATAGTCGATAATCGCGTCATACTCCTGCCCCAGGTGTCGAGCCGTGAAAGACTCGCACACATGCAAACACAGGCACTCAAATTGGGGAACGTGCATGAACGCAGGCCCCGTGCGCTCGACATAGCGTACGGGGCGGAACCAACAATTCTGGAGGAGCAAGCGATCGTCCAGAAGGACCGTGGCTGAATCCGATAGCCAGCAAGCTTCGCGCCACGAGAGGTCGGGACGGGTTCCATGGCGAAAATTCGAGTTAATCAGACTCATATTGTGTGCCGAAGCGAAGGTAGCGCGTAGTCTCGTATATCCGGGGTCATGGGACGAGCATGTCATGGGACTCCATGATCATTTCGTTTGTATAGTAGTGCGTCATCAACCAAGTTGTTTCGTTGCGTGCTTGATTGCTGCAGTCGTTCGCTACCATCATGATTTGTTGGATTCTGTTGCCCTTCATGAGACCATACAATGAAAACGCCCACATGTGTAACAAATGCCATACTCCGGTTTTGAAGCGGTCATAACAGTGGACAAGAAATTCAGCTCGTTCGAATTCGTTGCCTGGTCTACCCAAGAGCAAGACGGGGTCTATTCCGCACGAGCGAACTGCGGCTTGAAGGCTTCAACTGGTGATGAAGAGAGTTGCGAGCGCCGATGGCGGGAGCAGTTTGCACAATTGGGGTGCTAGCACGGCCAAAAGATCCTCGAGAGCGAATATCTCGTCAATGTTGTCGGAGCTCTGGCGTTGTAAAGGGCTAATTGTTGGGCAAGCAGACGACTGCACTGGCAGATTCTGTCCACCTGGAGCAAAGAACTTCTTGATCTACTTGAAGCCCATAGTACGATGGTCTCTAGATACTGATAATAGGTAGCAGACCTTGTCGTGAGGAAGCTGAGGTCAAGGAATAGATACATACGTCCTGGGAGAGATCACTTGGCTTGGTTTAATTCAAGCAAGCGAGCATCAATCTTCCGGGGCGGTGCCACAGTAAATCTGAAAGTAGAATTGTTCTGGTGTGGGACAAAGATAACTTTGGGTCGCTGGAATCGGCAGGGTTGTTGCTGGTCGCATATGAATCATGAACCAAACCGTGGCTGTGTGATGAGTATTCACGAGTGTGACGGCTGATTTCACGTAAAGTGTAGTTCAGCAGCCAGCCTACAATACACCAAATGCTGGCGAGTAAGCCCCGAGTAGCGGAGTTCTCATACCTTGACTTTCGCACACGGTTTGGAACGGGACCTTTCCGACCCCTTGCGCCCGAACCAATCGCTACGAGCCTGGGGGACAGAAGTGAGGATTTGCAGAAAACATTGCTCCAACTAGCGCAAGTTTTCGTTTCTGAAGCCAAGGAACAGCGCGGCGAAGCGGCGATTTTCCGCATCCGATGAAGTGACCTGGCTGTCTTCAGAGAATTTTACACTTGAAGATGTTTAAAGACAACAGTGGCTGAAACTATACCGGAACGTGTCAGACTAAGTCATGGTGAAAATTATGGCGACTTTTGCTCCCTGTACGAATGCGACCAGAGCGGAAGCGGCGGCGGCATTTTGTGTTCGATGAGGAGGCCTGGATTGTCCTCAAAGGATTTCTCAGACGAAACGTGTTGATCCCTAAAGTACTTGGGGCTACACCGGGAGCTGTCAGACCTGCTGATTTGATGGGCTCGACAAGGTGCGTGTAAGAACATTTACATGGCCTAGTATGGCTGATTGGCAGAATCGTCTCTGACAGAAAAGCACATGGCGCTGGCCACGTTGACCTTCTGATACCTCCGTCTTCCAAGGAACCGGTGCAAGACTCGAGACTGCTCCAGACATGTGTGATTCGCTGTATTGACATTAGGGGTTGATGAATAGATAGCCCTTGGATAAAAGCCTAAAAGCTCACGAGCTGCTTTGCACTTGCGACTCGCAACGGACAAAAACACGTGAGGTTATGCAGGACTTCCAGTGGACGAATGTGCGCGAGTAGGCGGAACTAAGAATGCGCATATGTCGTTGTAAGGGATGGTGGTGAGGCAGGCCCAGTGAAGCACTTGACATTCGTCAAAGTATTCAGGCATGTAATGCTTCCAGAGATCATCATCGTGAGTTTTGTCTTACATAGGAGTCTGGCTAGCCTCAAATCATTTGTGTGTCTGTGAAAGCTGTGGACAAAAGTGTCTGCGGACATCCAGGACATTGTGAGACGCTGAGATGAACAATGGAACTCGACTCGCTTCCGCTTTCTGATTAGCAGTTATGTGATAGACATCACACTTTCCTTGGTGTTCTATGGCTGAGGTAAGCGGCGTTTAGGTGCTCATTGGTGTGAAAGCATTATGTGTTTTGGGCACTGTAGGAGCTGTGCTGACAAAAGTTGCCCGAGACAGTGCAGACTGAGGGTAGACAGGGTGGCGGTTGGCGGCTATTTGCCTGAGGCAACGATGACAGACGGCCCGTGCGCACGTGCCTGCCTCTTGGCAAACTACAGGAAAACAGCGTTCCTGAACGCCTTCACAACCTCCACACACCCACCAGCCAAGCTGACACGCGCTGCCCATATTCACGAGTCACGACCTCCTGGCTATACTCACTGCACTATTGGTTCTTACGCGATCGAGAACCGGCGACGCGAATACAGACACGATCCCTTATCCCCGACAATCCACCAGCACCGAAACCTCGAGTTGCCTGGCGATCAACCACAACCCACACACTCAACATGGCCGACTTTTCGAGTGAGTCGCCTCTGGCGGTTCAACTCCAGCATCTTGTACAGCCCAAGCTCGCCGAGTTTGGATGGACGACCGGCGGCGACGACACCACATTGTTCGACTACATCATGCTAATGCTTGCGAACGACAAGAACGAGTCGCAAGTTGCACAGGAACTCTCTAGCGATCTTCTGGATCTTGGCCCCGAGAACACAGAGACACAGCAATTTGCGCAATGGTTGTTCGAGCAAATAGAGGTGTTGAAGCGACAATTGAACGGCGGCAGCGACGCGCAAACTGCGCCCGCCAACGACGACCAAATGAACAGCGTGTTGGACGACGGCTCAGCACCGGCGCAAGACACCGAGATGGAAGGTGCTGGTGATGGCGCGAACGTTAACATGTAAGTCTACTGTACCCATCACCCCTTTGTTCTGAAGCCTCGTCTCGCGAAAGGGAAGCAGCGGTGACTCTCTATATCTTTTCTTGAGATAATTAGCGAGAGCATCGATCCCTTACTTCTTCCAATACATGATGTTCAGCAACTAACGCTATGCAGTCCCACAGGACCAAAGTCCATGCGTGCCGGCAGCGGCTCACAATCAACGCGTGGGGCCCGCGGCGGTCGCAATATGCTCGGCCAGATCAATCGATCAATGAACCGCAACGACGACCCTCTACACCGAGTTCGAGGCGCAGGTGGAGGGATCGGCCGAGTAAACGCACACGCTGGCGGCCCGCCCAAGGGTCCACGAGGACAGAACATTGGTCGAGGCATCGAAGCGATGGCGAACGGCCGAGGCATGGGCAACGCGAGCGTCAACATGGGCCAGAATATGAACGGGTTGAATGCCATGCCTATGGGTGGTATGCCAGGAATGCCCGGGATGCCTCAAATGGGCAACCAGAATGGCATGCCTGGTATGCTGAACCCCCAACAGCAGATGGCGCTCATGCAGATGTACGAGCAACAGGCACAGATGATGCAGCAGATCTTCTCAGGCGCCGCACCCACCGGATTCGTCAACCCCAACTTTAGCCAGAACAACCGAGGCGGACCCAAGAAGTCATTACAGCAGCGCATGGACCGACCGCTGCGTGGCGGAATGAATGCATCAGCCAAGTCATGGACTCCCAAGAAGGAAGGCCAGGACGAAGCTATGGCAGACGGCGCAGCTCCTGAGAACGGCGACAGCATGGATGTAGAGTCCTCTCGCCCAGATCCCTCATCGACCATGTGCAGATTCAATTTAAGGTGTACCAACGCGGATTGTCCTTATGTACACCAGTCACCAGCCGCCCCAGCAGGCACCCCAGTCGATATGAACGACACCTGCGGCTTTGGCGTGGCTTGTAAAAACTCGAAGTGCGTCGGCAAGCATCCATCTCCTGCTCAACGTCAGAAGTTCCAGTCAGAGCAAGAGTGTGCCTTCTGGCCCAACTGCCGCGACCCTGAGAACTGCCCGTACAAGCACCCTACCGAGCGACCGTGTCGTAACGGCGGCGACTGCACCAAGCCAGATTGCCCATATTACCACACTACGATCAAGTGCAAGTTCAACCCTTGCCTGAATCCGCGCTGCACATTCAAGCACGAGCCGGGACAGAAGAAGAACACCACCAACAAGTGGGTCGCGAATAAGGAAGGTGGAGAGAAGGAACATGTTAGTGAGAGGAAGTTTGTGGACGAGAACATGCCAGAGGAACCGATCATCCCTGGCCAGGCTCAAATGAATGAGAGTGTTGATGTGCAGTCATAGTTTGACAGCCTCGACGCAAGGATCAGATCAGACGCGATGGGTGTGGATGCGGATTAGCTCTATGATACCATGTCAGATTGGGGGATTAAATGCATTGGGTGGATGCGCATCTGTACTATAGGTTGGATACAGCTGGAGGCGGCGCTAGAGCTTACACGGTCCGACATATCTTTGCGTTGTCGAAGGGCATGGGCTTTCATTGAAATGAACTTTTCGTTCTTCGCGGCCTTCGGGCTGCACTCCTGTCACACATCAATCCTCTGCACTATTGTGAACATTGACGCGACCGCGTTCCTCGAGCTACTGTATGACATCGTTGCATGCAGGTTGTAGGGCTGAAAATCGATGACGGTCCGAGCTCGGACATTTTGGAACCTCACGTCAACTGATATTCTCCCGCATGGCTCAGAATCTCCGGTCGCATCCCACGCTCCCTACCACCGGCAATGCGGCTCAAGAGACATGTCTCGCTCCTTGAAACGACATTGAGACACGTCGCCACCCGTGCGCTCCTGCCCGCCCTCGCATCAACATGTCACCACTACCGATATGCTTCCACATCGACGCAAAATCCTGAACGCATTGCGATACTAGGAGGCGGTGTAGCCGGCCTCTCGAGCGCCTACTTTGTGTCGCGGGAGTTTCCAAAGAGCAAGGTCACGGTCTTTGAGGCGGGGAAAGACACGGGCGGATGGATCAAGTCTAAGAGAGTGGAGGTACCTGGTGGGGATGTTATATTTGAGTCTGGGCCTAGGACATTGCGGAACGCCACACCAACGGCACATTTGGTGGGCTTACCGATGAATAGATTCGACTCCAGCTAATTGGAGCAGGTGCAAGAGCTGGGTCTTCTTGACGACATCACATACACCGACCGAACTGAACCTGCTGCGAAGAACCGCTACATCTACTACCCCGATCGCCTCAATCGGCTGCCTGCTGAGCGACCCAGTCTCACCGATGTAATATCGCTATGGAGAAGTGGCATACTGTCCGGAATCATGGGAATGGCTAAAGAGCCCATGCAGCCAAAGCGGCCACATGGCTTGACCGATGAGACGGTAGGCTCGTTCCTAGAGCGCCGAGTGGACAAGAGGATAGCGAACAACATCGTCTCGGCAGTCTTTCATGGCATATATGCAGGAGACATCTGGCAATTGAGTGCCAAGACTCTCTTGTCGTTAGCATGGCAACTCGAGGGCAAGTATGGGAGTGCTCTAGGTGGATTTTTCAAAGTCCAGTCAGATGATCCCCGCCCTCAACAGCTCACGATTGCACATCCGTATGATCTCGAGACTTCGAAGGCGCTGAATGAGGAGGTCGATCTGGATCTGGGGTTTGCGAAGAACTTGAAAGCGGCTAGCACGTTCACCTTCAAGAACGGCTTGCAGCAACTGGTCCGAGCTCTACAGGACAGCGTTGAGAAGAAGGGTAACGTCGAGGTCAAAGTCAACAGCCCAGTCCAGTCAACAAGGCCAGTCGGAAATGACTCGTTACAAGTTGCAGTGACATTCGGAGTATGTTTTCCCAAAATCTCACCCAAAACTATCACTAACAGCTCCCAGACCGAACCCTCAACCCAAACGGAAAACTTCGACCTCGTAGTCTCCACCCTCCGCAACAATGACCTCACCCCTTATGTCACAGTCATGACTGTAAACCTCTACTATACCAACCCCTCCCTTCTTCCCGTCCAAGGCTTCGGCTACTTAATACCACAATCCGTGCCCTTCGAGCAAAACCCCGAGCGCGCTCTCGGCGTCATTTTCGACAGCAGCGCCATCAAAGGCCAAGACACCGTTGATGGCACCAAAGTCACCGTCATGCTTGGTGGGCATTGGTGGAACGGCTGGAACGCATATCCAGATGAACAAGATGGCTTAGAAATGGCCAAATCCGTTCTCGCACGACATTTAAACATCACCGAGACACCAACTGCATCGCACGTCAATCTAGCCAAGGATTGTATACCGCAATACACGCTCGGATACGAAGACCGGTTGCGCGACTTTGGCCGCGGTATTAGTGCCGAATTCAAGGGCCGATTACGCGTTGTGGGGAACCAGTTTAATGGCGTGGGTGTGAATGACTGTATTACAGGTGCGTGGAATTTGGCGCGCGGATTGAGGGGCGAGGGATGGAAGAGTGGGAGTTGTGGGCTCGAGAGAGTCATGGATGAACGGAAGTGGGAGGTGGTGGAGGCGAGTGAGATGGTATATAGGAAGGAGGAGTATGTTAGGGAAGAGGATGAGATAGGAGGGCGGTGATGGTGGTGATGCCTGGAACCCGATAGAGATAATTTTGGAAATGAAAATATTGACATATCCGATTGTGTGATTCGTATATCATAACCCTTCTTCCCAGGACAGGACGCTAACATCTGAAGCTCAATCGTTGAAGCATTGGCCCACAGGGCATTGAGCTCAAGTACGACCATGCGGAGCTGGAGCTTCCATGGAGCTTCGAACAGCGATGTTCAACCGGTCTGTGGTATGTAAAAGGTATGTGAGTCTCGTCATGAGCATCCTAGGAGTTTCGAACAATAGCATTCCTCGAATCTGTGGAATGGAAACTTCTACCACTTCGTCTTGACGTGCTTCCTCTGTGCAGCTTATTCGGTTCGTAGTACTGCCTTTTCCTGGGAAACTTTGCTGGAGACAGATTTGCAATCCAACCCTTTCATTTGCAGTGCAGTATTGGCATTACAGCTGGTGGGGTAATAGCAGTTTCTCTCATACATGGGTAATAATGCTAGATTTACTTTCAAGGTTTGGCATTCGTGTTGGTCCTCGTGCCTCGATTGAATGCGATGCCTGCGACAGATGAGGAGCGTGATCAGAAGACGGAACAACCGCGTGATGCGCCGTCGCTTGGGCTACTAAAATGCTGCCGGGACAAAACATCGCCTCTCCGCTGATGGATTCGGAGTTTGGAGTCGGGCGATTGGCCTAGACAGGCAGACTTACATTATATTTGCCTCACGAACCGGAAGATGTCTACTTGCGTATTACTACGTGCCATTCGTGACCATAGTCGAGCAAGGTATCCTTTCTTCGTCGTAGCTCATTGGGCAAGATGAGTGCCATCTTTTCGGCTCTCTTTCGCTCACCTGTTGCAAAGTCGCAAGGTTCGGGAGGCACGGGCCATGACCTGTTCCTCGTTGAAAATATTTTTGAGTAGTGCTAGTAGAGTTAGACGGACCGTGATCATTCTGTCGTCCGCAAGAGCGATTTTGACCATGTTACCTATCCGACCAAGGGGCGTGCGGAAATGTAGTTGACCCATCATATGATACATATTTATATCGTCATTGTCTTTGCCTGACCACTCCCATAAAAGGTGCCCAAAATGCGTATGCCCACAGACTGATGAGAGGCAGAGTATTACATGTCGCTTGGTAAGCCCTGGCACCCGTTCGCTGTAACCGCACCTACAACACACGAAGGTTCCTCTACGCGTGAGCTCATGTTGGAATAGATCGAACTCCAGAAAATCTTGCCTCAACAGCGGATCATGTTGATTGTCAAGAAGAGCGGTGAATTCGAGAGCATGAGCTACGATCGCTGTGACGCAGAGACATGGGGAGTAGTCCGAAGCCTTCAGAACGCGAATGAACAGACTTAGTTCCGAGATTTCGTAGTCAACGCTCAAGTTTGTTCCGTCGCCACTAAGAGATAGCAGCGAGAAGATGCGATCCCGCTGCACGGAACACTTTTTGTTGTGGAATCGCGCCGGTAGACTGATCATTTTATCGTCGCTTTCGTAGTGATAATGCGCAGCTACAGATTGGATAGGTGGGAAGACTTGAATAAGCGCGCGAGTATTCTCCGAGAATATCCTGTAGACAGGCGCAGAACAAAGGTCTAGTGACGTTTTGTGAGCTAAAAGGTCAACGCCCGAGGCTAGGGCAATTTCTTGTGTTATTCAGGCCCGACTCCAATACTCTCTCAGAGCCTATGCAAAATCATCCTGATACGCGTGTTCGTATTGTTTCGCCAGCTTGCGGGTGCGTCTGTTCGTTTCAAGGAGCGGCCGCCTCGTGGTCCTGACCTGGAGAAGATGCAAGAGCCACTTCCACGGATGGTTTGTTTCCGAGCCAGGCAATGGCGAGACGGGCCTTGGAGTATATCTCGCCCATTTGTTGTACTTGGTGATTTCGCTCCAATGCGTTTGCTTAATCAATACACAACGCGTCAATCCAAAACGCACGTTTGGAGTACTCGCATCGGGCGACGATGAGAAACGCGTGGACATTTGATCGAACGGTGAAATGCTTGCCATTGAAGACGATGTTGTGACGGCCGTCACCAGAGTCCTCTTCGCTCCAGACATATGATAGGCATGTATACGTGACGCTGATCGTCGCGTGATACATTTGACGTTTGACATTGGACCATTCCTTTCGAAATCGTCGGCAGGACCTTGATCAGCCGGACTGAAGGTCGTGATTAGTCCAAGGGTTCGTGTTTGGACATTGTCGTTGACATGATACTATCCGCCTTGGAAGACTTGAACATGTTTGACAACATCCTGTAGCCTGGTCGGGAAAATCGCTTCGCTGGGGGCACTTTGCATCATCCAAGATATAAAATATGCCTCCCGCAAGCGCTGACAACGCGACGAGGTGAGGGTACAGCAAGAAGTGATGAAATTATAGCAGGACTTGATGATGGTGTAGATGAACGAGCTGCACGGATGATCGTAAGACTGGACTGTCGTTGTTCAAAGATGCAAAGGTTAGCCTGATCAAGGGAGCCTTCATTGAGCTGTGGCTGTGCGTTTGACGGACAAGGCTGAGCTCCGGGGGACCTATTGGTCACATCAAAATGATTCGCGATTGGCTTGACCTTCCACACCACAATATGATAATCTCCACCCAATCAGAAAGCTCGGTGTGCAGTGATGCGATATCGTGCAACGGCTCTGCCTGCGTTCTAATATAAGGAAGTGTGTCAACAGCGTAAGCGCTGGCAGTTAAAAGATGAGATATGGAACAGTGAACGAGAGAGCTGGAGACGTACATAAGGACCTGAATGCTATATAGACCACTCGGGTCGATTAAGGTAGCAGCGTTGCCTGTGATATCGATGATGTGTAGAATGGGCGTGATCTCGCGGGTAGTGCTCGCCGGTCAAGAGCCTTGCGGGCAGGTCAATGTGGCCATTGTCTTGGATGTGTGATGTGGAAGGAGGAATGAAGGACTGAGTTGATTGTATAGCTATGAACGAGGGAAGCTATATATACGTGTACAACGAGAGAGTGTAGGGATAGCCCTGCTAGCGTGCAACACACCCCCCCAGACTATAGTGAAGCGTAAGGCTGTAGTGTAGAGACTGAGATGATTGTCTCCATTTAAGAGTGAAATGAGTGATCTTAGTGCCAGCCAGCTAGATTGCTGGGCAATTCAGGAGTTTGGTTGTT